>JAQFXP010001228.1:0-20645 GCA_034693685.1 Belba bartosi
GCAAAAATCCCCCCTGATTTTGAAAATTTGGATTTATCCCCCCCCCCTAGCATTTGGTCCGAGAAAAGGTACCCCCCCTCGACGTTTTGCCCATCTATCTAGTTTATACCCATTTAAATTAAATTTTAAAAATGTAAATCCGGGCTAAATTTAGTTAAATCTGGTTAAATTACAAAATTTTATAATTTTTAATCTTTTCTATATCACATATAATTATTCAAACTTAGCAAGACCACTCTTTCTTATTTGAATGATTTTGGTTTTTCTAGTTTAAATTACCATTTTATTATATTTGTTTTAAATAAAAATAGCCAAAAATACATTTAAAAATAAATTAACATTTTTAATTTGTTCAAAGTAATTCTAAGTTTGCAAACAAACATATAATAAAAATAGTTTAATTGAATACTAATTAATAACTTGAAACGAGAACATTAAGTTAATTCGTGTTTAGTTGTCACGCATCACAAGTATATTTATAAGGATTTTGTCACTTAATTAATTAATTAGTGTCACAGACTTGCTAAGTAAGTAATCAGTTCTGTCTAAACATAATTTTTTTTATAATTTAAATGCTTATCATTAAATATATACTTATAGTTTTATTTTTCAAACCATTTTTAAACTTAAACTTATGTAAACTTTTGTACCAAAAACTAAAATTTTTATTTAAATAATTTCAAATATTTATTTATTATAAATCAATGGAATGTATTAAATTTTAAAATTTTAAATTCAAATGGCAAAATTGTGTTAGATGCATTACAGATTACAGCTTCGAAACAGTATGTGCAAGCTAAAAAAATCTAACATTTCAAGGTTAGACATCTGACAAGCTCTGATAATCCTGGCTCTGATTATAAACAATATAATAAACTGGTTTAGTTAAACTAAAAAAGCAATTTAAGTGAGCGAGTGACTTTTATTTCTTATTCGGAAAAAATAAAAAACTATTTTATGAGATAAACAACATTTTATCCGAAATAATATTCTTTATTAACAGTAAAACTCGTGACTCTAATATCTTCTACTCTATCTCACTATCTCTTTGCTCTTATATAACAAATAATATTTTCGATACTCATGACTACTCTTCACTATATATTATAAACGAGTTTACAAACATTAACTGTATTTCAATATTATTGTTGAAATCTTTAAGAGAACTGAAGTAAATAAAAAGATTACAAATAAATAGATATAAATTATTAAGAATGCAATTAAATGATCTTGTTTTTGCAACAAAGTTATTGTATGTTTTTTTAATAAACTGAAAATGAGCAAAATAATAATTATTAAAAACATAAGTTTTAAAATTTTAAATAAATACATTAAAATATGCTAAATAAATGTTTATAAAACATTATTATTATTATGTTGTTGTTGTTGTTTATATGGAATTGATATCTTTTTGAAATTTTTATTTTTTATGTCTACTCTTTTAAAGTTTATTATTTATATAGTGTATATAATATATAATACTATCAATATATATAAAATACAAAAAAATTTGATTAAAAATTTTAAAAGTTAAACTGAATATAGATTTTATCCGGTGGCAATTTAGCCATAGTTTAACATAATAGAAAGAATTGCAAATGTCAGTTTAAAATTTCTTATTACCAAATATTTATAAATAAAAATATCAAACTAATAAAGTTATGTAAAGTGAAGTTAAGTTAGAAAAGTTAACAAATCTAAATTTGTTGCAAATATATTTTCAAAATATATTCACATAATTAGTCGGCATATGTCAGCGTTCAAAGGAAAGGAATGTTTGATTTTTAAATGCATACAAATCAAAGCAATCGTATTTCAAAAAGCAATTGAATTATTGTTATTTTATTTACTTAATTATAATTTTCAAAACAAATTAATTAAATCCTAAATAAATATTTGATAATTCCTAAAATGAGAATTTTTTATTACAATATTTTTAATAAAAATATGTTTGCGTTGATTTCAAAAAATTATTTTTAAAAATAAATTGTAAAATTTTTAAACAAAAATTAAATTTCCATTTCAAAATTTTATTGCGACAAAAATTTGAATAAAAATACTTGGAAGCAATCAATATCATTGGCATAAGAGTTAAACTAAAAATAACTTTAATTCTCCATAAGTTTTATAAATTAGATCAGATTTTGTGAAATTTTAGATAAATTTGAGAAATTTCAATCAAAGTAGTAAACACTTATCTAAAGAGGATATATATGTTTTTGAGGATATAGTGTATATTATATTTACAAATCTATTTATACCTGTCTCTCTACAGTATATATATATATATTTCATTTGAAAACATCTTTAAAATGCACAAAAATTTATTTTTATTGCGAATATTGTTTACACGCAATCAGATTAATAATCAGATTAATAATCAGATTACATAATCAGAGCAAATTTATTTGAAACAAAATATTTTCTCTAATTTTTAAGCACTAAAAGTATTTCTAAATAAGTAATTCTAAAAATATTACAAAATAGAGATATTAATATATAAGTGTTTTTTGACTTCAAACCATTAAACAGAATATTGATTGTAATGAACAGAATTTGAGAGAAGAGAAAACCGGAATTAAGTGCTTTATTATTGAATACAAATATTCTCATCATATGGTGTGAACTGAAAAGTTAAGAGTAACTGAAGAATAGACGCAAATTGAAACATAATTTAATAAATGTACTTCACTTTGCGATCATAACATGTTATCTGATTTATATATTGAGTGAAAGCAACTGATTTGGAAATAATTCCGAATTTATTCTATAAATAATAAATTTCTAATATTTATGACTTTTATAACTGATTAGTCGGAAATTACAGAATATAAGTCAAAATAAGTTATATTATAATACTTTGTAAATAAGAAAACATTTGATTAAGTGTTTTAAGAGTTAAGTTTGAATAATAGCAAAAAATAGTTTTAAGAAATGGCCACTAAATCGAAGATAAATCGGTTTTTAGTTGTGATCGACATTTAGTCAATGTTTTTCATTGAGGGGAAAGTAACGGCAAAAGTGACTTTCCCTCACTTTTCACTCAACCCAAGGATTTAAAGATATTTTGTTTCAATTCAAACGATTGAGTAATGGATTGAAAGTGAAATCAATGACTGAATGTGAGTAAAGAAATGAGCGAAGAGTAGTCGACAGAAGAGTAAAGTAATTGTCTTTATATGACTTACGCTCTAATGAACTGTTTTGGTGCCAATCAGTGGTCCATAAGAGGTCTTCGGGAATGCGTTCGGCAGACGATTGGTTCGAACGCGACATTCCATGGGTTGGGTCGGAGAAACCGGACGACTCCCTGACGAAGGCCGGGGCACAACTACAGGCCGACCCGTTTGTACTGCTGTCTGATTCGGAGTTCTGGTGATGACTGTTGTGGTGATTGTTGTGGTGATCAGTGGCTGACTGTGTACTACATATACTGTTTTGACAGCAATTGTTGTTCCAAATTAATTTGGCCGCTGTTGGCAGTCCTGTCATTAGACCAGTTTCGGTGTTTCTGCTCTGGGATGTTAAGTCTAGTGCCAAAAGCCACGACCTGTCAGACCAGACACAGACACACAAACAATTGATCGACATTTGGTTTATAGGGTTTTTCAATTGATTTATAGCGAAACAAAATATAGCAATAAATGTCTTTATGTCTATAAACTACAGATACACACAAACACAGACACACAGACAGACAGACTGAGACATATAAAAGAGTAGATGTAGTGATGGCTAACCTCGCGGCCAATTCATCGTCAGCTGCCAGGAGTAAAGGAGCCCTTCCATTGCAGACCAAAACCAATACATTGGAGAATCGGTGCGATTCAGAGGCGATGCCGATGTGAACCGTTTCGTTCAATTCCAGTGATAAGAGAGGACTCGAATTGCTTTTGATGTCGTGTTGGGAGCTATGCATCTCTAGAAGGGATAGGGATGTGTTGCCCATTAACGAGTCCCGGAGCACGAAATATCGCTTATGCCAGGCCTTTAAAATGAAACAATGAAACAGTTAATTTATATTTGTTTGGATTTATGTTTGCTAACATTTCTAATACTGTAAATAATGTAGAATTTATTAAATTTTGGAAATAATTTATTTTTTAAATTTAAATATACGTATATCCTTAGGTAGTCTTTAAATTATAATTGTTTTGCCAACTAATTGCAAACTTATTATAATATTTAATGCAATTATAAAACTATCTAATTAACTAAATGGAAGCTAAAACAAATAAATTGTTTGCATTTAAATGTTTGGCCAAAGTTAACCATAATATCAATTTAATTGACTTTATAATAGGATATTCAATACATCTTTAAGTAATTTTTTAAACTGATTCCAGATATTATTGATCTGAAATCTATAAACAGCGACTGATCTTGAGTAAATATAAATTAAATTAAATTTACTTTCAATATATTTTATGTTTGCTCGATAAACCAAACTTTTAAGACGTTCAAGGACATTTAAACTACATATCAAATTACAATTTAGTCTGGTAGAATAATTATTAATTAAAATAATAACAAAAATTTATTATATTATTAATTCTTAGTCTTTTTGCTTTAATAGCGTTAAAAAATAGAAATAAATTTTATGTAAAACAAGTGGAAAAAACAAAGCAAACTAATTAACTATGTCATCTAACTAAGCATGTATAAAATTAATGAGCAGTGATATTCTATGCTATTCTATTTTTTAAATATATAATTCATTTAATAATCACTAATTATAATATTTAAAGGTTTGTAATTATAAAAGTTTTAATTAAATAAATTATTTAATAAATTACTAATATATAATTTGTTAATTTAATCTATTTAATTAAATTATTTAAGAGTTCTTTAAATAAGAGTGCACAATTTTATAATAAATTCATTTTTGCTTCTGATCTATAAAGTGTAAACATGAGTAAATAATAAGTTAAAGAATAAATTTACAATCTCTACTATGTATTGTAAACAAAATTTTTCAAAAAATTCAATTTATTTTATATAATATCCAAAGTTATTAAATTCTTAAAATCTATTTTTCATTTCAAATTCATTTAAACAAAATTCATTTCACGTAAAAAAGTTATTTATATTTTCAATATGTCATAACAAATTGCAAGTTAATTTAAACAAGTAAGATAAAATCAGGACAAAATTTAATTGTTAATGCAAATGACAAAATAATTTCAAAAAAATAATTTAAAAGATAAAATCAATTAAATTTCAAACACACAAACAAATAGATATAGGGCAGAAGTTTGCAAAATAAACTTTATAATAAAATTTGAAAAAAATAAGAAAATTTTAAATTTATTTTCAAATATCTCGAGTTATTTGCCAAAAGCTTTTAGTACTCATTAAAGAAACAGAATCTCTAAAATACAACTCATTAGTCACTTGAGAGCTGAGCTAAAATTTAGGCAAAAGATTATATAAAAACTTGTTTTTAATATTAAATTATTTTTATTTTTAAATTTAACCAAAAAATGCCTTTAGGTTTTTATTATCAATATTTGCTATTATTTAGCTTTTATCAAAAACTTGTATTTTAGATATATTAAAATTTTTTTGTTTAAAATGCATTGTTAATATATATATATATTTTTTTATAAAATGTTCAAAAATGCAATTTTAAAATTAAATTTTTGATTAAAAAAAGATATTTTATATACCACATCTTATATTCAGTATATGCAGTATATATTACTATAAATATATTAAAGCAAATTATAAATTTAATCTTTTAACATTAATTATAATATTATAAATATAAAAATAATAATTATAAACAAAAATAATAAGAAATCTTTCAACAGGCTCTGAGAAAGGCCAAGCAAAGTTCTTATGGCGGCATAATTGGAACGAATTATTAATGTCATTTGCATGTAAAAATTAAAAAAAATTTAATTAAATTGTAGTACTTATAAAAATACAGTATAATAAATTTAAATTATATTAACTCTTTACAAACAATTATTTTCAAAATTAATTAGTTTTAATTAATAATTAGCATTAAAAAGATTAACTTTAAATGATAAGTTATTAATGCCATTTGCATGTTAAAGTTAAAAATTTTAATACTAATTATTAATTAAAACTTGTAATAACACATTGCAATAATATTTGCAGACCCTGTTATACTTAAGAAAATATAATTAAATGCATGCTTAATACTTTTATCAATAAAGTTTTACTTGATTTTTATCATTTTAAGTTGAAAATAAATTTATAAAATATTAAATTTAAATAAATTATAATATTAAATATATTCTTATATAAAATAATATTTTTATTGTCTTGGCTTTAAAAATTGATTGAGAACTCGAAGGAGAAGAATAAGTTGGAACTAGTGTTAAGATTCTGGTAATAAATATTTACATTATTTAACGATTCGCTTCAATAACTCGCTTCAGATAGATATCCAGTATTTGTTTGACTTCAAGGCTTTTGACAACAAATCAAATACAAACAAAAAACAGAAAAAAGAGATTCTCTCTCTTTCAGCAAATAAAGAATCATTTCAAGAATTTGATAATAAAATCTAATTAAAATAAATTACCAAAATAGCCAAGAAAGAAGTTTAGAGCTAAAAAATATTTTTTTGTATTCAATCAATAGTGAAAACTAACAGAAAATTTTATTTATGTATATCTATGATAGTGTGACACATAATAAATATGCTTATACTCTATTATATTGTATTATATTATGGGATATTAAGCAGATTTGAAATTCAAATTTAATTTTAATGCAAATATATTCAGTTCTTGAAATAACTCGATCTTTCAGTTTAGAAATTTATATCTTTTGGTTTGAAGATTTGGCCAAATACTGTAAATACAAGAAACGAAATAATCAATAGAAATAGCAATAAAATAAATTGGAAAAATAGAAATTCAATGCAAAAATAATAATAAAACATTAAACCATAAAATATAACTTGATTTATTACGACATTATTAACTGCAAAACAAGCAATATTAATATTCTTATTTTTATTATTAATAAAGTAGAGTAATATATTAAATATATTGTATACTATTTAACATATACTGTACTATTTTATACTATTAATTATTATATATATATTGCATATTAATTTACAATTATATAATTATACAATTCTAAGCATGCAATTATTAATTATTGCAAATCTTTAACTATATTATTATAATTTACTTACAATTTAATTGTTACTAAACTTATAATTCAATTATTTGTAATTTATATTAGACTTTAGCAAGTCAATTTTTGTTTTGTTTTTTTATTTCATGTAATTATGAGATGAAGACAATTGTTGACTAAGACATAGGTATATAAAATGACTTATTTTGATAACTATTATTATACTTATACTATAAGATGACAAAATCTCATCATATATTGCATTAGCGCTCATTTCGTTCCTACAATCAGATTATTGATTCGCATTAAAATAATCTACTATTGAATACAAATTAAATATTATTTCTAAATAATAATATATTTGGAACAACATTATAGTATTAACTTTATTAGTTTCTACTTACTAATAATGAATAAATCTGAATCAAAATTACGTTAAATCTAAACTATAGATTAAAATTAAAAAATTATAATCTAATTTAATGGAATTTATTTTTAAATTTTTAATAGATTATTTAAAAATAAAAGAACTTTAATTTAAACACGTTTACATAAACATCAAAAATTTTATTTTATTTTATCTTTTTAATTATAATTTGATTTAAAACTTAAAATTGAAACAATTTTTTGGTTTTTGAGTAATTTTTAATTAAAATTATTATTCATTGAAAATAAATTTAAATCAATTTTGTATAAACATTAAAAAGATAAATAATTTAAACAATTTATAACCTATTTATGTGATTGAAAAAAATTTAATTTAAATAAAATTTTAATAATTACATAATCATTGAAATACAGAAATATAGAATTATTGTAAAATTAATTAAAATGAATGACAATATCATATATAAATTAATTAAATTAGCATATAATTGTAGTGAATGGAAAAATAAAAATTTGCATTAATTTTAAACAAAAATTATGTTTATTTAAATCAAAAAGATATTCAATAAACTAAACCTTGGATCATAATTATCATTGAAAATTTGTTTTTTAACCAATTTACTCTTATTATAAAACAGAATGAAAACAAATTTTACTAACTAATACTGTATTAGTAATACAATAAAATAGTTTTTATAATGTTTAGTCTAGTGAAAGTCAAGTGATAACGATTTTATAATTGCTAAGAAAATGTAGTAAATATTTTGTTTATGAGATTTATATTTTTGCTATTAAAAGCATAGTTAGTATTTGCGCATATATTTTAACTATAAAAGCATTGAGAAGTACGGTTTTAAAGTCACCTTGCAACTCTTGACGTTTACTAAATGTTATTTTTAAACCTTTATTAAAGATAAAATAATAATTATACAGGTATTTATATTTTTTTAAATCTAAATCTCTATTTCAAACTTTTATAAATAATACTTAATCATAAGTTAAAATTATAATAATTTTTTTAAAACTGGCTTTTAGTCAAAATATTTATACCAACGCATATTTGAAAAGAAAAAAGTTTTGATTATTTTATGTTAAATATTAATACAGTATAAACTAGATTTTAACAAGACAATATTACTGCATACAAAGTATACTGCAGCTATGAGTGTATAAAAAGTCTATAATGTTAAAAATACTAAATTATAGCAATTTGTTTTAGCAATAATTTTATTTTAGCCAGAGGTTTTCACTGTACACATAATGCAAATTAGTATTTTGATTATAACAAAATTGGAATAAAACTTAAAATACAAAAATGTTAGTGTTTTATTTGTTTTATGTTATTGTTTTGTCTAATTTTGTGAATAAATAATTTTTCTTTCAATATAAACATATTTTAATTTAAAACAATAGATTAATTATAAATTTAATTTACATTATTGCAAAATTGCTTTAGTTATTAATATACAATAATACTAATATCAATGTAATAATTATGCTTTTGAGAGTTCATATTTTACTCAAAATATACAAGAATATATTAGAAGCTAATATTTGAAGTTTAAAATAATTAATACTATTGTAAATTAAATATTGTTATTAATCAAAATTAATCGAAAACAAACAAAATATATTATGTTGAGCTAATTTAAATAGATTGCAATTATAAATAACAAAGATACTTAATAATTTTGAATAAAATTAATTTTTAAATTTAATGCAAATTTATTTAAGTATAATTAAATCAGAAAATTAGATATAATTTTTATTGCAATAATAATAGTCAAATTTAAAAAGTGTAATCGTTAAACGCTACAAGCCAAATTAAAATAAACAATTAATAACTTTAAAAACTACATATAAAATTTGTTCTTTGTATTTTCGATTATAGCAAAACTCGATTTTATCAATACTTTCTCAAAGCACCAAGCAATTGCTAAAATTGAGTTTATACTGTATTAAATATTAATTACTCAAAATATATAAGTAAACATGTATTTGTTATAAAAATAAACAAATTTATATTAAAAATTTGTGTAGTTTTTATCTGACTTAAACCAAATGATTTAGTCAAAACATTTAATCAGAAATTAAGTTTTGGTCAACAATGTTAACAAACTTAACACATTAAAGAAAATTTAAAATAGAAAGTATTTAAATTTTATAAACTTTGTTAAAATTTATATTTTAATTATTTATTTAAAATGTTATTTAAATAAACAATTAGTTTAAATAAAAAATGTGTTTAATTAATATTAGTTGATTTATTATAATTATTATAATAAAAATTACCCTAAATTTAAATTTTGAGTATTTAAAGCAGAAATAAATAAAAATTATTTAATAATATTTATTCTATTTGTTTGCATTAAAATAAGAGCAAATTTGCATTACTTTTGCTCTTTTTCGACAAACTTGAGTTAATTAGATTTAAGTGAAATTAAGCAAAAATTTGCAAATTAGTTGATGTTTTTAAGATTTAATTGCTAACTTTTAATTTTACAAAAGAAGTTTAAAGCTACTTCCTATCTAATATACAATTTAAATAAGTAAGTTTGTTATACAAATTAATTTTACAGTTTATATTCAAATTGACTTATTTATAGACTAGTCATTGACGCGAATTAAAACATATTATTCACTTAAATATATTAAACAAAATTATATTTTCTAAAAAAATTTTTTTAATACAATTCCTGTATTTTTCCATCTCCAGGTGTAAATACGTAATTTCTTTGAATAAATAATTTATAAATAAATTAATTTCCATAAAAATACTATAATTTTAGTTAAATTACATAAATATTATTTATTTACACAGAATTGTATTTTGAGGCTATTTTATACAAAAAACAGAAATATTATTCATAAACGAAATAAAGTAATTCAATATTATTGCTGAGATTAAAATAGTAGCTCTTATTTCAAATACAGTATTTATATTTAGTTGCATTTGTTATTCAATTTGATTCTTAAATAAATGTCAAACTTATGTACGTCTAAACTCAAGCAGAGATTTGTTTTATTTTGTTTTTGTTATTGATCTGAAAAAATACATTAAAATCCAATATTTTTTAAAATTATATATTTAATGCAAAAACAAATTGTTTTTTGCATATTTAATTTCTATTACATTATTTGCTAAATGTTTTTGTTTTTAAAAACATTTACTTTAATACTAAAATAATAAGCACTTCTTAAATATGAAAGTTGAAACAAGTTACTGCAAATCTTGTACAGGTACAATTCTATTAAATTATATTAGTTATTAATATAAACTCATTTTTTATGAACATTTATAAAAGCTCTCATTCACTCAGTACTCTAGGGATGAGATAATATTCTTCGGATGACCTAATTCTGGTGTTGTTCTCGATATACAATAATAATAATAATAAAGAAAGAATGAATTGAATGTCAATTTTGTTATAATTTACTCATTAATAAATTAATTTTATTTTTGTTAAAATATGTGAATTGGGATAAAATTAAAATTTTAGTTTAAAAAACAGTTTTTATTTATGTTTAGAATAACTGAATTTATTCATGAAATGGGATTGAATTAGAGTCGAAAACGTGATGTTTTTGGTTGTTGTTTACGATTTTTATGAATTTTTCAGTGAATGACATATATTTTCGATGATATGATACAAACAACATATTGTAAATCACTGAAGAGTACTCATAGCAACTGCAATCAGATTAAATATATTTTTGATTTTTTAAAAATTAAATTAGTATTGAGATCAATATACAAACATTTCATATTTGAAGCTTATGTTGATTAAGAAAAAATAATATATTTTTGTCAAAATCTAAGTAGAGACATTTAGATTGCTCTCTCTCCCCCTCCGTCTCTCCTCTCTCTCTCTCTCCTGCTCTCTCCTCTCTCTCTTGCTCTCTTCTGCTCTCTCTCCCTCTCCCCCTCTCTCCCTCTTTTGGACCATTTTAGACAAACAATAAGAATATTTATTCTTTTGTTTTAAAAATCTCAAGAAATGATTTGGAGTTATAGCAAAACAAAAAATACTTATTTATCGAAATACAAAATAGAGTTTTAGTTAGAATAAAGATATTTAGTAAACATTCATTTCATAAGAAAAGATTTGTTTTTGAAAATATTTTTGAATTAAACTCTTTATGAAATAAATTGCAAAACAACCAAATGTTTAAAAAACAACATTAAAGCTAATGATTTATTTAATGAATTTTGTTTCAAAAATATTTGTTACCATTAATTAATTATCCGAAACATTTTTGTTAGTTTTAAAAAATTACAAAATTTAAAAAAATTAAATTACAAATTTTAAATAATTTTAATATTGTTTTTAAATGTTTTAATTTACTATTAAGTTTAGAAATAGATGTTATAACAAAATTAAAAATATAATTTTATTTATACATGAACTAGTTTAATTAAATAACTATATAATTTTTTAAAATTAAGATTGTTTAATATTTTCACTCTGAATGATCAAGCTCGTTTAAATGTGTTCATACTAAACAAGTCAAAAGAGAGAACCCATTAATCAACAAATGCTATCGCATTAAAGAATTGTTGTTTTGAAATAAATAATTTGTGTAATTGTTTTATTGTATTATTTGACGTCAATTTATTGATGTATTTGACAGAATTATTCAATTATTGTATAAACTGTTATATGTTTTAACTGACAAAACAAAATTAGTTTTTTTATAGTAAAAAGATTTAAGTTCCAAAGCAATAAAAAAAATTATTTAAATTTTTTAAAATCTATTTTTAAATCCATCTAAATATTAGCCATAAATCAGTAAATATCTGGCAAAAATTATAATAACTATTTTAGTATTAAAAATGTAAATGCATGATAAAATATGGTATAATTAATTTTTAATTTTGTAAAAATTTTAAAACATTATATTTATAATAAATTTATCTTAATTTTTTAAACATTTAACATAGTTTAAAACATATTAAATTATCATATTAATATTATAAAAGAAAAATATTAAATTAATAATTTTTAATAATTGTACTAACTTATTATATTTAACAACATTATAAAATTTAACAAATTACATTATAATCTTACTCTAAATTATTTATAAATTATAATAAAAAATGTGAACATAAATAAATATAGATTTAGCATGTTTTGCAGTTTATGTTAGTTTGTATAAAAGATTTTCAATTTAACCAAATCTTATAAATCTAGAAAATTGTTAAAACAAACAATTTTGTAACTATTTGTATAAATATTAAGTCATGCAAAATCCTGTTTATATTATTTTTTTGAATTATATAAATATATTTTTTAATGGATTTTAACAAGTTTTTTGTCGAAGTATTTATTTATATAATTTATTTAAAATTTATAAATTATTTAAAAACTAAAAGATAACTATTATTAGATTAAAATGTTAAAAAAAACAATTAGTATAAAAATTTAATTAAAATTTTAAATTAATTTAGTGTGCACGATAATAAAATTCTATTAAAATGTTAATTAATTTTTTTTCTTGTTTCAAATTAATTATTGCAATATTTATTTTTAAATTTGTACTTAGAAGTTTTTAAAAATTTAGTTTAATAAATGTTAAATACTTCCATTTAAGTAATTTTAAAAAAGTAAATGTAAAAAATATTAATTTTTAATTTGTTCTAGACTAAATTATACTTAAGCTTCTTTTAATAAAAATATTAGTTTTCTGTAAATAATATTCTTAAATACGTTTTGCACTTAATATGGAAAAGCTTAAGTATTTTAAACAATAAATATTGTTCAGCTTTTTTTTTTATTCTTTACAAATAAATAGGTTATAAGCCTTAATGTAATTTCTTATTTCAAATGTTTAATAAAACTTTTAAAACATTTTGTTTGCAAACAATGAGCATTAGAGTAGGGGTAAGCAAATAAGTTCTCAAATTTCTGTTTGTTTTTTTTTATTAAACTAATATAAAAAAACATTTTTGAAAATTTATTTTTTTTGTCAAAAATTAATAATTATAAGAATTAATGTAAAATAAAATTTAAAAAAAAGTTATTGAATGTCAACCATAACAAGAAGTCTTTTTTATAGATAATAAATTTATTCGCGCATTCTTACAAGTATCTCAACTCAGAATTTATTTATTAATCATTTCTATTTAAGTTTTACATTTTTAACTTATTATTGATTGAAGTAATTTTATAGCAATTAACTCATTTAATCAAATTATTTATTTTTAAAATTAAGCAAGTGCAAGTTAATTAATAAAAAATTATTATGTAATTACTTTAATAAATAATAAGTTAAAAATGTAAAACTTAGATAGAATTGATTTGTAAATATATTTTGAGTTGAAATATTTTTAGGGAAGCGCTATCAAAATTATTATCAAAAAAAATCTTCTTGATCATAATAATAAGTAATTCAATGGACACTAAAATCAATAATTGATGCCCTAATTCATGAAAATAAAGAATGCATTAGAATTGACATATTGTGCAATATTAACAAAAAAGAGCATTAATTTCAAGGATGCTTAGGATGCGGCACACTTTATGTTTGGGCATCTTAAATACAGTATTCACTTTGAAAGTTCAATATTAAGCTAAATATTTTTTCAAATATTTTAGTAACAATTTTAAATAACATATCATACGATATAATCAATTTTTCACATAATAAATATTTTCAAAATTAACATTTATTAAATGCTACAATATTAATAACAATTTTGTTGGATTTTGAAATAAATCAATTATATTTATTATTTAAACAGAATAATTAAAGCATTAATTTCACAAATTACATTACGTAATGAATAGAGTAGTTTTCTATTGTATTTAATAGATATATTATATTTAGACAAATAACAACCAAAAGCTGAGTTATTAGCTAAAAGTGCATTGAAATAAATAATGCAATTGAATGTAATTAAATACTGTAAGCACTTAATTGAATATAAAAATCTTTTATCACTAATTCAAACAAAACGATTGTAATTTAGACAATAATTGACTCAAAATTAATAAAAAATAGTTTAATCTAAAAAAAGGTTTTGAAAATTTATGTCTTATTTAAAGGTCTCATAAATTAATCTTTTCAAGTCATATAAATCAACTTTAATATTGATTTAGTGAGCAAGCAAAAAAAAATTTTGTTGTTCCCAAAACATTAATAATAACATTATAAAACTTAGATTTATAAGTTTGTATTAAAAATAAACTTTAGTTATTTTTCACAATCTAAATTTTTAAAAATTTATAAACTATTGTTATAAAAGTTAAATAATAAACAATATATTATATAATTAAATACTCTATTCTTATATTATGCTATAAAAACAATTTATTTATTTTCTTATTTGAAAAATATATAAAGAATAAACTAATCAATAATTAAATAAAACATTTTAGAACATTATTACATAAGTTCTGGTTTTTTTCGGGTTTTTATAAATAAATCATTTTATATATTGGATTATATGTATTAATATATTTTCATTAAATATAAATAAATGTATTTCTCAAACATATATTTTTTGAAAACCATTTAGGAATTGGTTTCTGTTTTTCAATACAGTTTTTGTTTATTCTTGTGATGACAAGTGAGAGGAATTTCAAAAGAATTTTGTATTAAAAGATTATTGATTGGATAAATTGCAAATAAAAAAAGCCAAAATTTAGCCTAGCTTAACCTAATTTCAATGATAATTATCCATTCAATAAAGATTAAAATAGCATTAATTAAATAATAAATGCTTAATTTATTATAGCATTAGTAAAAGTAATGATTAAATTAATTTCAATTTATTTAATGTAAATAAAAGAAAATAATAATAAAATTAAAGAAAAAGAAAAATAAAGTCCAGAATTGACTGAGTCGTTGACTCCATTAATATTAATATAAATGCAAACTAAAAGTCAGAATATTTTAGTTAAGTATTACAGAAAACAGATAATAATCTTCAAATGTTTTTAATTTTTTTCTTCTTCTAAGAATAGCTATTTTTTTGTCTGTATATAAATTATTGATTATTTTGGACATAGAAGTCAATGTCAACGGCTTTAATGGCATCTTTGTATTGCGTGACTGAATTCACTTCTTTTCTGAAATACTACTCCGTTTTATACAGGAAATTTTTCTATAATAAGGATGACCAAGATAAAATTATAATAGCTATATTATTTCTAAATTATTTTATTATTAGTTTAAAATATATAGTTTGCCATGGTTTAATTTGGTAAAGATCAAATTTTTATTACGTATTTGAAAAAATTTGTTAAGATTTAAGTTTTTATAAATTTAATATTAATAAAAAATTTTATTGTGTAATTCTTATATATTTTTTTGTTTTATAATTCGTATGGATTCACATTTAATTCAACTGATATTTATATATATATATATTTAATTAATATTAATTAATTTGCTAGATTTAATTTGTGCATACTTTAAATATAAAAATTTAATTAATTGCCTATTTTATTAACTATTTTAGTATTTTAGTTAAATGCGATTTATATCCTTAGCAATAGTAAAATCAAGAATAAAATCAATAAATTTTACATATTTTGAATTTTTTATAATTATAAACTAATTGCAATTTTGTCAGAAATATGCAAAAAATTAAATTATTAATTAAATAATAACACAAAACAAATATTTTAAGCTAAACCCCCATATTTTGATTATCTCTACTTACATTTGTTATATTAATGGAATAGTTTTTTTGTTTTTTCTTAATATTTATTTGTAATCCACTCATTAATCATTAATAGATGGATTAACCAATAATAGTCATAAAATAATCAAGATACAAAAATATTTATAAACAGTTATTAATTATTTAATGAATTGATTGTGTAATACAATGTATACAAATATATATATACAAAAATTATTAATATATATATATATAATTTTTATGAGTTATTAATTAAAAATTTTTAATAATAATATTTGTTTTAAACTTTAAAGTCTTTAAAATAAATTTATGAATAATGAATAAATAAGTTTATTTAAAATTCATGCATTTTTCAACTTATTTTAAATGATAAGACTTTATTAAATTAAATTTTTGCCATAAGAAACAATTTTTCACTTATTTAAATTTATAAACCTAAATTTTATTCGCTTTTAGGCAATAAGATTTAATAAATAAAAGCCTAAATTATTAAAATATAAAATTTACAAAAATTGTTTTACCGTAGTTTAATTTATTAATTTTTTAGTTAAATTATTTTATGTTTAAATAAACTAAATCAATAGTCATTTTACTAATCAAGTCATATATTTATTCAACATTTAACTCAAATATTTAGAAATTGTTTTAAGTTTAGTATTTTTATATTGATTTTTGTTATTGTTATCACAAATTTTAATAACTGGTTTTTAAGTAAAAATTAATTTATAATTAAAATTTTTGAAAACAATAAATTTTTTTTATTTATTCATATTATTATTAAATACTATTATATTAATATTTCTATATTTTAATCAAAAGTTTTGGTTTTCAGAAACAGAAAGTAATTTTTTTAATATCTTAACTCTATTTGATTCATTTTTTATTTTTAACACAATGTAATTTATGCTTGTTTAAAACATTGCAAGATTAAATATATAATTATCAAGTTAAAGTTTTAAAACTTTGATTTAATTTAATCTAAGATTGTGCCGAGGGTGGGGGTTAATTGAGAGGATATTGCTATTTTAAACTAAAACCAAAACATCTAAATATACAAAAAAAAACAAAAATTTAAATATATAAATGATTATTTTGTTGGAAATTTTTTTGAATTTTGACATTTAAATTTTCGTTTAATATGTAAAATAATAAATATTTAAAAATAATTTTTTAAATAGTAAAACTTAACTTAAAACTAATTATTATATAAATAAGTAAAAACACGGTATTTAAATAGTTTAAATCGAATTAAGCAAAATCCATTTTTCGTGTTTGCATTTTGAGCAAAAATTATTTTAAAAACAAAATAAATAGTAAACGTTATTTATTTTATTAAGCATATTTGTTTAATGCAATATTTAAATATATATATATGTATATGTATTTTAAATGGATACATTTATTAAATAAATATTTTACAAATGTAAAGTAAAACATTAAAATTATAATACAAATCTTTTGTTTTAAACAAAAAAAAACTGACTGAATCTGTACGTTTTATTATATCTTATTATAAGTATTTTTACGTTTTATAATTTAATCTGTTTTGAAATTTATTAATAACTCTAATTTATAGTTTTAATTCACAAATTGTAATTTTAAAGTTAACTTTGTTAATTTAAAGTTAATTTTAGCATAAATTATGTTTCCAAATATCAATTTTATTAATAAAATATTTTTGCTGTTTATGCATATCTTTTATCAATACTCTTTAATCCTATTATAAAGAATTGGATGAAAATGGATTTTGCTCAATTTGATACATACCATTTAAAAGTTTTTTTGCAGTTAATACTTAATTCAAATATAATCATTAATTAGTTCTAATGATATAATTTCTTGCATATAAATTAAGTTTAAAATATAAAATTGTTATAACTTCAAATACCTATATCTTAAAGCAAAAACTGTAATTATAAGTGAAAATAAAAACTTAAAAATTAACTTTAACAATTTTTAAAACATAAAAATATAAATTATTTAACATATTTATTGAAAAATTAATCTTTTCACAATTTATTTATTTATTTCATTTCAATCAACATGAATCAACAATCAACCAACATGAAAAATTTTATAAAAATATAAATTTAGAAAATTAAGAATAACTATATTGTTTAGTTTATTATTTTAGTAAGGAATCCAATTCATTGTGACATCACTTTGACGTAATTTAGAAATAAATATGAGTTACTCTGCAGTTCTCACAATAGTAACATTATTATATGTGGAGGTTGACAACAAATACAAACATTAAAATTGGATATTTAAATTATTATTTTTAACTATAGTTTTGACCAGAGTATCAATAGGATAATCATGTCAAACCCTCACTAATTTTTAAAAATTGCATTTATCCTACCCCTAGCATTTAATCCACAAAAAGTTATCTTCCACCCATACATTAACACCCACAATTGGCAACATTACAGAAACACAGATATTTTTAGCGCAAATTTTAAATTTTCTACGCCTATGTTTATTGGGTATCAAATAATTACTATATTTAAGTTCAAGTATTGTAAGAACATAAAAGTTTTTAATTTTAAAATTTGATTAAAATATAATCAAAATCAATAAATTTCAATAAATTATTTAAAACTTATTATCATTTTATTTAAACTTTTGTTAAACATTTGTATACAACTAAATTGTATTTGTATAAACACAATTTTAACTATATAATTTTTTTAAAATTTATTTTAAGTTCAATATTAGTTTAAAACTCAAATTGATTATTAAAAGTATTTAAGTATTTTTCTATTTTTATAACTACTATATTATATTTTTTATTAAACGGCAAAATTTCTGTTGCTTTTTGAATTCTAGCTTATGCAAAAAATGCGGCATGTTAGTCTTTAAAGCGCCAATAACTTTTGCAATCAAATGATTTTTATTTAAATGCTTTAAGAAATCATTACTTAAAGAGCAGTCCGGATATGATGCCAATGGATAAAATTGAAATATTTATTACTAAGAAAATATTTAACCAATTTTTACAAATTTTTATAAAATAAAATACACTACATAAAGAATTAATTTTTAATTTTAATCAAAACCAACACGCCATTATCACCAATTTGTTTAAGTTTTTGTCTAACATTGTTTATCAGAACCTGTGCAAAACTTTCAGCAACAGTTTTGCTAATATTTTTTCAAATTCTTATAAAATTATTAATACTTATTGATGTTTTATGTCGTAAACTATTCATTTTTTTGCTTAGGACACAGAACTTCTCAATAGGTCTAGCCCGAGGAACAGATGGTGAGTTTCAAATTTTAAACAAATAAAAGAGGCTTTCAGATCTAAGCCAATTTTGAATTTCTTTGCTATAATTTATAGTTATTAAATCGGACAAAAACATAATATTATTAATTAAATAATATTTCTTGACCAATAGTTTAAGTTTTTTCTTAAGAAATTCTTTCAAATACTAAATACTTAAAAATATTCTTTATTGTTCTTAACTTTAATTACAACTCAGAGCCACATACTTTTGCATCCCTGGTCAACAAACCAAATAATATTTGTTTTTATATCTGACATTACCAAAAATCTGACTTTTATCAAAATAATTCTAATATTTAATTTATAAAACATTGTTTTATTTTGCTAAAGAGTTGAGGTTTTATTAAAATTTTTAGTGATTTGTCTTTTAATGTCTGTTATTTCCGTTTCAGATAAATATCAACTAATCTGCGATTGTATGTTTTAGCAAATGTTCGTATTCTCATTCGAAAGTATATTCAGTTACTACAAAGTTTAGTATAGCTAGCGCAAACTAGGCAAAAATTGTGCAATCTTATCCGGACTTTAATTACTTTTGTTACAATTATGTATAAAAAAAATAATAATACTAATAAAATATTCGGTAGAATTAAATAATAAACTAAATATATTTAGTAAGTTGACTAAATTGGTTAAAAATATATTTATAAAAAGCGTACTTGCTCGTAAATTTATTTCTAATTTTGTATAATTTATATTGCCAAAACTTTATACATAAGCTGAAAATTAAGATTGTTGGTTAAAATAAAAACATTGTATTTAAACAAATATTTGGTCACTACAGTAGTATTGTAACTAAAATACAAATTAAAATATAAGTTATTTTTTAAAAATTAATCTGTAAATTAATTTTAACTTTAATAAATTATTTAAAATGTGAAGTAATTTGTAACTGTTCAAAAATTAATACTTGAATTAATTTAAGTTTAGATATGTCAAAATTTGTTTTTTAATTTACCTCAATTTTGGTACAGTTAGCCATATTCAAAAAGGGACACGAATTTTGCTATCAAATAAAATTTTACGAAAGAATAGCTTGTATATTTTTAATTATTAATTAATACTTTGTTTTGCTATTCAACTTAAAATCAGTAAAAATATCATATTTTAAAACTTAAATTTTTATAAATTATTTTGACTTAAAACAAAAGTTTAAAATACTAAATAAATTAAATGACTCTAAGTTTTAAATTA
>JAQFXP010001229.1:0-20644 GCA_034693685.1 Belba bartosi
CTCTGAACTGAATTAATGTTATGATTGTCTGTCGTAAGACATAAACCAATTCTAAACAAATAATTTTCCGCTGATTTGATAATCAGATTCTCTGCCAATAATTTGTTTGCATTAAATGAAGTCATGTTTTAGAAAATATTATTTATTTTGCTTTAAATAATAAAAAAAACAAGTTTAAAATTAATTTTGGCAACTATCCCTTATCAATAATTGGTAAATTTTTAAAATATATTTTGGAAAAAATTTAATAAATTTGTTTGGCTTAGATATGTAACACTGTATAAAAAAATATTAATTCTATTTTAAATAATAATTATGAATAAAAATAATGAAGAACGTTTTATAACTATAATTTTGTAATAACAAAACTTAATTACAAATTGTATTATCTAGGTCAAATACGTGTAAAAATTAAAATATAATAAAATAATTATATTAAAAGCATCGACAATTGGTCTGAAGAAAAGTTTTCAGAGATTAAGACTAAACATATTTTCTACAAAACAATTAATTTTACCGAAAAGTCATTTATAATGTTTTTTAAATTCTGTATTTTATTCTGGAGTTAAACTATTTAATAATTTAGATTTAAATCTTAGAGAAATAAGTATTTTTTTTCAAAATTTTGTATTCACTAAAAAAAGTTTTTAATTCTTAACTTTTTATTTGAATTTTTTTATTTTAATAATTTATATTTTTTATATATTGTAATTAATATTATTTGTATTCTTGTTCTGCAGGCCCTCATTGAAAATCAGTTTATGCTGTAATGAACGGGCTGGGTAAACATTAATAAATTCAATTCAATTCAATTAATTTCATTGTACATTCCTGTAAAAATAACAACATTACTCAATAGATGGCAATACGTATTCCATTAAACTGTAATAGTATAGTCGGTCCGTTTAAATCTGTATTTAATAAGAAATAAAATACAAACAATTAAATTAAAAATTAATTTAATTTATTCATAATTTATTTAATTCTTAAAACAATTAATAATTTTGTTTAAAATTTTTATTTTTAAATAATTTTTGAAATATTTACAAATATGTTAATTAAATTTTATTTTAAACTTTAAACTATAGGTATGAGTAGTGAGTTCTCGAACTGCCTTTCCATACAATCGGTGCAATCGATAGCTAAATACTGTTGTTCTTCATTCGAATTGTCCGATAAAGACAACGATTGGTGGAAATGATTCACAGCTATAGAAAAAACATCTTCTTTGACTACAACTTGTGACTGAGGAGGGGTTGGAATGAGAATAGGATTGAAGTCGGAATATAGACAAGATATGGATAAAGCAAATCAGTATTTAAAAATTAATACATAAATGCAACATTTAAATTTAAGCAAGATACTTTATTTATTTATCAATTTGCGAATAAACAGGAAAACAAAATAAATATTTTATTTAATTCAATGTTAATATTGCACTTAATTTATAGTAATATTTAAAAATAATTCAATATATGATTAGTATATTAATGATAAACTGGTTTTAATCACAAATTATTTGCATTCAAATCGTTAGGTTCTGTTCCTCTCGTTTAATATCACGTATTTCTTGTTTATATACAAAATAGTAGCTTGGTGTTCGCATTCTCTGCAAATATATTTTTGAGCAAGCCACATTTAGCTAATTTAATAAGATCAAATATTAATATATTTAATGTATAAGACTCACCACATCCCGTAGCGCTCTATTAGCACCGGATTGTATCAAAATTCTACCGATTTCTTCAACGAAACTACTGGCCATTGCATAGTGTAGTGGTGTTCGGCCGAGCTATGGGTCGCACAAGTAGTTCGAACAAAAAATATTAAATTTAAACAAATTGAGCGCAAATTATAACATTTACAAAACAGGCCATACATTGTCGGGAGTGTTGACAGACTTGGGATTGGATTCAATCAAAGTGTTGATTATATCGAGATTTGCAAACAATATCGATATATGCAGTGCATGTCTGCCCCGTTCGCTCTTCGCGACCACCAGACTATTGTCGGCATTACTCAGATTGGCCACACCTTCGGCATACCCGTGCCGTATGAATGTGTGCAACTCGTCTCTACTGTTCTGTACATTCAAAAAATTACAAACAATTTGTCAAAAGATTAGATTTTATTCTTTAGAAAAATATAATTTCCAAAAAATTATATTAATTTCATTCAATTTTCAAATCAATTCATTTATTAAATATAATTACTTGAAATTGAGCCAAATCTTTGACCACTTCCTGCATCGAATGCTGATTATTCTTATTGAGAGTCGCCATAACGTCGTGTCCGTCCCTATCGACGACAGTCAGTAAGTTGTTATAGCCTTCGAGTGCGAGAGTCCAGATGAAAGCAGTCCTCTCAGTGGTGAACGCATTTAGAATGTATTGATCGATAACTTGTAAATTATCTTTAATACCATTTTCAACAGTGATATCACGCATTGTTCTATACTTTGCATCTCTTTCGGGGATCAGATATTCCGCTTGACTTAACATTTTGTAAAACACTATTTATTCGACAAATTTATCGAAAGGAAAGGGAGTTTCGGATTTCGGTCAACACGATTGGAGGGGAAAAAAGTTAAAGACATTTCAAAAATACAATTTCATTCATATATACGATAATTAAAATTAGATTATTTTCATAAAATATAATCAAAATTCAAAAAACTATTCCTAAAGTGTATTCGAAATATATTTCTTAAGTAATAAACTCTAAAAGTGTGGAACAAATGAGAGAAACAAATAAACTCTAAATTCAATTCAATTTAGAAGTAGAAGTATTTTATAAACCGGTTCTCTGGTGTGGTTTACTGGCCAACTGGTGCAGTACTGTCTGTCCGTTTTCGTCTTTGATTTCGGTCAGATCATAGCCGGAGCTGTTCTCTCCGTTCATAATCTTAGTGCCGGTGCTGTCGAGCGGGAGCTGTGCCTCCTGTACACTGTCGACTACACGTTCGCTGTCGGAGAGCACCTGTGCGTCCGGCGCCGACATCTGCCGATCAAAGCTCTTCTGTAAACGAATTTTCTCCTCTTTGAGCGACTTCTGGAACTCATTGGACATCGTCTCGAAATCCTCGTCTTCGGCCAACTGTTCATCGGTTTTGGTGGCGACGGATGACTGAGAATCGGATCGACTGAACGACTTATATTTGCTTAGTTTCGAACCACTTCGAGACTGGCCGGCGTCGACGTGTACTTCCGCGTCGACTGAGTGCCGGTTGTGAGGCGTCTCCGCCGGCGAGTCCGAGTCGTCCGGTGTTGGCGTCAGACCTGATGTCAACAATTGTTTCATTTACAGGTATGTACAATATGTATAAGAACAAGTTTAATCACATATAAAATTAAAATTAATTAATAAATATTAATTATGTTTTTTGATATGAAATCCCTTATTATAGTAGATTTTGCTGCATTTTTTTCCTCAAGACTTCAGAGCTCTATTGATCATATTTTGTGGCACTTTCTTCACTTCTTCCAGAATCACTTTTTTAAGCCATTAATAATCGAAATTTTTCTTTTGTCTAAAATTTTATTAATTTAATATCCAATTACCCAACGGGTAGTGTTAAGTCTTTTGGCCATTGATTATTGAGTAATTGGGTTAGGGTTGTCGACCATTTTTTTAAACTTCGAAAACTGTATTTTATCTAACGCACTTTATTGGCTTCTTTTTTTAATTTTTCCATATTATTATTATTTAATTTACATTTATTTTTAATTCTATTGATAACACATTCTGAAATTTTAATATTCTGTTGTTTAAGTCATCGAATTATCACTGAACAGGACCAATTTAACTTTAAAAATGCTTGAACCCTGTGTTCAACTTCGGCACAGTTTTTGAGGCCATTTTATTATTTTTTTGAAATTTTTTTTAATAAGATTACAGTTTAATATTTGCAGATTATTTTGAAATACTATTTGTTTAACTATCATGCGAATAAACCGTTTAAATTGTTAATTAAACTTGTTCTTATACATAATGTACATACCTGTATTAAATCTTTAAATGAGATTAAAATTAATTTATAACACAATTGCAAACTCACGCGACTCGATGTCAGCGGTCGGGGGTCTGCGCCACACCTCCGCCCTGTCATCATCATCATCACCCAGGTCACCTTCAGTGGGCGGCATATAATTTTCCAGCAATTGCCTAATTGTAAGGTTGTTAAATTTAGCTAAATTTGCTCTTGAGTCAAATATATAATTAAATATTTAATAAATTTATAATTAGAATTAATTTAGTTAAAAATTTGAAAATTTATTTATTTAATAAAATAGTTTATTTACATAAAATTTAAATTTAATTTTAAGAATAATTTCACATTTTGTATATAAAATATTTATTTAATATTTAATATTATAATAAAATTAGACTAAAAACAAATAAATTATATAAAACAAACAATTTTTAAAATATAATTTTCTAAATTAATAACTACTTAATTACGATTAAAATTGTAAAAATATTTCAATGTAATTTTAATTAAAATATTTAGTTTGTGCATGCTAATTTATCTAAATTTTTAACTAATAACAATCTTACCTAATAGTGAGTATTCCGGGATTTTCCATATAGTACTCAGCAGTTTTACCGCTCTTTACATTAAAAAAAATTAATTAATTAATTAAGAAAAAAAATTTTAATTAAAAAACAATATAAAAATCAACATGCTAAAAATCAAGAATATAATTATAATTGAGTTAATTACTTTGTCTTTAAGAGATGGATCAGCTCCTGATTTACACAACAACTTATAAAACTGTTTTTGTTCGTCACTCATAATTGCCGAATAGTGTAGAGGCGTTCGGCCCTCCTATGAGATAATGCATTTAAGAGTAAGTATTGTAGTAATTGTGATAATGACATAAGAAAATAGTAATTTTTTATCATTAAGTGAATCATATTTTTCTATTCCTAATTGTGTTATTATTAAAAGAATAAGCAAGCTACATATAATAAAATAATTGCTCAAATAAATAAACTAAAAAATACACTTGCTAAAACTTAAAATAATATTAACAATATGAAAAAATATGAATTGCATCTAACAACCTTTAAAGTTGAATTTCTAAAACTAAAATGCCACTATATTGAGCACAAAATAACAATTATTGTGCATCATTTTAATTACCCTTGGTGTGACCTTGCTACTTTTGCAGTGATTAACACATTGGTCACGTAAGTTGAGTGCAAACACAACACAACACGACATAACACAACATATAGTAACATAAGAGTGACATACATTGTCCGGTCCATTGATAGTTTCTGGGAATTGCGATATTATGTAAATCATGACATCCAAGTGGCCGTGGAGTACAGCCAAGTGCAGAGGACTGGCGCCCAAGTGGTCGCGACTTAAAGCGAACCGTTTGCGTGTGAGTACTGTCTTCACCTCATTTAGGTTACCCCGGATTACAGTCTCGTGCACTGCTCTGATCTTCGACATATAGGTCGGCACCAGTTCGAGGAAGTCGTGCACCTGTTTGTTGTTCGACTGGCGGCCAATTAGCCGCTGGCCCTGACCAGCAATCACCACGTGCTCCAGACGGAGTAGGTCTGCATCCTTGAGCCAGTGGTCGATCAGTTCATTGAGTCGATCGTCTAATTTGAAGACATTTTTTGGTTTTTTATTCTGTTTTAGATTTTGATTGTTTGTCTCGTTTTGCGTGAATTTCAAACTGAAATTCTTGTCTTTTAATTAAAAAGATTTTAATAAACTTTTCAAATATGTTGAGCACTAAATATGACATCGATTTGATCGAAATCGACATTCCTTTTTCAGACACAACATTCCTATTCAGTTTTGTTTTAGCATATATTAAATTTTTTCGCTTAATATAATTGTCTTTTGTTTTTTAATTTTGACATTTATTCAACATTTCATTTAATGACTAAAATAAAAATTGCATTTATAATAAACTAAATACCAAAGATCAGTAAGCCAGATTAAACAAATCAAGCTAAATTATTTAACTCATAAATCAAAAGTATTATAAAGTTATTATATTGGAATATTTTATTATATTAACTAAATTTTAGCTTGCTTACTAGTTAAAAAATTTAGATAGCTTCAAACTTGTTTTGTTTAGTAGCAAATAGTAAAACCTATTCTAATATCTAATTATTCTTATCTATTGTTTAACAATAAATTTTTTAAATAAATTTTATAAGATATTAAGAATAAGAAAAATTCAAAATTATATTTAAAGTCAACATTAATTCAAGACTTAATTCTTGAATGTTTAAATTTAAACAATACAATAGTTTTCCTAAATATAGCTAAATTAGAAAAACAATAAACTGTTATATTAAGCAAAATTAGTTTAAAATTTATACCAAAAGAGCTATTTTTATGCTAATATTAAACATTTTAATATAATAAACGCGTTTAACGTTAATATCAAAACTTAAAGAATATTTTGTTTAAATTATTCATAACATTAGTTCAACTTCACTTATATTCTAAAGAACGTCATTAAAGTGAATAATTAAAACAATTGACAAAATAAATCTTATCACTTAAAGGGTATTATTAATACTTAATTCTCTAATTGGGTTTTAAGAATCAGCAATTCAGTTAGTTTTAACAAACTAAAATAACATAGAAAATGCTATTCAGTTAATCCATTAATTAGAATAGATTAAGCCTTAGTTAACTCAAAAAGTCTTAAATTGAGTTATCTAGTGCAATTGTTGACAGCTGATCATGTTTGATGAGTTTTAGTAATCAAAAATCTTTTCAATTTTTTGCATTGCTATTTCATTATGTGTGTAATTCATATTTTAAATGTATTTTATTTTTATATTTATGTTCTAAACACTTTCATTAAATAAGCTAGCTACCACACCGTATCCTTTGCTATCTAAAACGCTTGTAATAATTTAAACTTTCTTATTTTAACAAATTAATTAATTAAAATTTTTAAATAAAAAAATTTGAAAATTCAACATGCTTTAAATATAGATAACTTATTTCTAAAAATAATTATATAACTACAGTAGATAAAATTTGTTAAAATATTAAAACATCTTTTATTTTACCTATAACGCTTTTGCCCCTCCCCCCTCCTCTGACTCGGTTTAACTTTACCATACTCACTTTTAAAAATAAAGTCTCTTCCCATTAAGTTTTATGGCTAAGTGTATATTTTTTCGTCGCATTATTCTTTATTAACAATTAAATTTTCAAATTTTTTTTTAAAAAAAATTTATTTTTTAATAAAGAATAATGCGACGAAAAAATATACAACAATTTTTAAGTAGCAAAGGAAACAGTGAGGTAGATATTTGTATCCATAATTGTATTTTGAATCCATTTTCAAAAAACAACATTTAAACATTTTAAAAAACAAATTAATCTTAATTTAAATTTTAAAATTATTTTAACATCAAATAAAAAATTACTTTTTAAAAATTAACTGATATTCTAAATAAAAACAAACATTAGTTTAAATATTAATTTTTATTGATTAGTGACTTTGAAATAACATAAAATCAATTAAAATATTTCTGAAATTTAATCAATTCTAAAATTCTTAGAATAATTTCTAAACTAATAAAAAACAGCAAGATTAAATTCAAAACACTAAACAAAGCTAAACATAAGATAAATTGTGGAAAAAAGTGCGACAATAATGAGTCCATCGGAAACAGTATCTCAAACAATAAGCTTAATAATCGAAATGTAGGCAAAATTTCAAATTTAATGCCAATTAGCAACTTGGTTAAATACGAACTGGAATTTAAATTTTTTTTAAGCCTGTACCAGTTCTGTTGGGGATGGAAAATGTGCATTTAGAGTACCAGTTAAATTTTAAAACAAACAAAAAACATCAAAAAGTTAAAACAAAAACATAAAAACTTAAAACAAAGTTTAAAAAACAATTTTCAAATCAAAAATTGAGCCATAATTACCAGTTTGTGGGTTAATATTAGCGGTGCTAACAGAGCTTTGTCTACTGAACGTACGATCTAACGGCGCTGTAGCCGAGAGCCTCTCGCTATTGCCGTAACGGTTGTCCTCATTAGCTCTATTCGAATCGTTCGCCAGTTCTGGTGCATCGGAGCTGTCATTAATAGCCATACTATTAGACTCTTGAGTTGGAGCCACCTCTTCCTCATTGATCTCATTTCGATTCTCACTCTTCTCTCGCAACTCATCACTCGTTTTCTGATTGATTTCATTACTTGTATTCAAGTTATCATTCGAATCATTATTATTGTTATCGATTATCACTCCATCACTCGCTTGTGTCACCACTTCATCGCTTCGATTGACTATCACTTCTTCATATATCTGATTATCAATTTGTTCTATACGTTGATTGACGGCCTGGCAGTCGCCGGCAGTATCAGCACCGGCAGCTGTCGCTATGTCTTCATCTGTCTTCACCTCTGAAGCGGTTGTATCAATAGGAGTGCCGTCACTCTCGACAGTCACTTCATTATCATAAGTAATCTGTTGTTCGCCTTCTGTTTTAGTCAAAACGTTTTTATTGACCACTTCTTGTTCTCCATTATTGTCTTGATTTTCCTCAACTATTGTCGTCGTCTGTTCACTGATCGACGTATCGACGACTTCTTCATTTGTTTTGTTCTCATTTTCATTAATTTCTTTATTTTTTTCTCGAATTTCTTCTTCGATATCATTAATCTTATCCATAGTCTCAGCGTTTAATTCGTCAATCGATTGACTTTTTTTCAAAACTTCTGTATTTTTAATAGTATTCAACGAATCGGTGATAACACTGTCAATCATCTGATTGGCCACTTCTTGTGGCACTTCTGGTGAGTTTTGTTTAATTGAAGTTTTGGACGACTGTCTGCTTACGACTTTCGGGCCGTTTGTATCGGTTATACTTCGGCGCCGAAGAGACTGAGTGGACGGACGGGAACCGACATTCGATGAGCGACGAGAGCCCGGCTTTGGGTCATCGATCTGTTGACTATCAGTTGACTCGAGGCTCGACTGACGGCTCGATTGACGGCTCGACTGTTGTGACGGAGTTTTGGATAATTTTCTGGTTTTTGTCGAATTATTTTCGACAATCGATTGCTGCGAAAGACTCTTTGAGAACCTCTTTGTCGCCGATGATTGACTAGTGATCGACGCTTTTCGTCTATTACCGACTTTTTTGTCTTCTTTATCTAAACTGTTGTCAAAACTATTATTCCTATTATTATCGCCAATAATAGCATTCGTTGTATTATTTTCCTCATTAATCGCGTCATTAGTTTCATTTGTATTAGTCGTTTGCGACTGATATTCATTCATGACTTTATCGGAATTTCTCTCAGTCTCCAACTGAGTGTCATCTGAAACCACTGGCACTTCCTCTGCCACCACAGCCTCTGCCTCTGGCTCTGCCGGTGCGGAGACTATCGATTCCTCATTAGACAAACCGTTTATCGTCTGATTGTCAACTTGTGTCGGATTGTCATCAATTGGTTTAACGTTGTTTTGTTCCACAGATTGTTCGCTCGAATCCAAAACATTTTCAGTATTAATGTCTGCTTTAGTATCGCTTTCTGTTTCCACAACTGTTTGCTCTTCTATTCTCTCAATTGTTTTATCGGTTTGTTTAACGTTTAGTTCAACTCTTTCTTCACTTTCAGTCAACTCCTGTTCAACATATACTGCGCTATCAGTGCTGTCGCCCTTATCTACAACAGCCGTAACGCTCGACTCCAGTGCCTCCACTCCGTCTCCGGCATTGCCATCCGTTTGCGTTTCTACGGGTTCTCCAGAGTCTTCATCAACTTCTGGCGAAACTTCATTATCTAAACCAATCGACTCTTCACTCATTACTATTACTTCTTTACTATTTACTACCAATTCATTCGATTCGAGTTTGAGCTCAGATTCAGTGTTTGTCTGCAGTTGATCACCAATTGGTTCCCCGGAATCCTCCGGCAAATCCACATTCAATTGTTCTTCACTTTTGTTTCCTATCAATTCATCAAAAGGTTTATCCGTTTCTGAAATGTTTTCGTCTTTAGGTTCGGATTTCTGTTCATTAGTATCTATTAACAGCTCATTCCGGACCTCCAGCACCTCCCGGCCTATCTCAGGCTCTACTTCATTACTGTCGTCATTAGTATTGATTTTATCATTAATTTCAGAATTAAATTCAATTTGATTCGTGTTATCAACAGTTTTTTCAGACATTTCCTCCTCTTCTGGCTCTTCAGTGGGAGCGCTGGCTATTGTTGGCGTTTCTGACGTTTCCGTTCCATCCGTTTCTTGACTCAACGGTTCTATAGTTTCCAATCCAGTGGTCATTAGCGCCGGCAGTCGATTGCTGGGCTGCACAGGCAGTGATGAACCGCTGGTTTCAGATTTATTATTATTATCGAAAAATTTAGTCGAATTAGATTCGGATGAGTCGGCTATTAGTACTTCACTTGCATTTAGTTCAATAGACTTATTCTCAATCGAAGTCTTCTTTGAATTGCTTCTCGTATTAGCCCTTTGTATGGGTTTACTGACGACTGGTTTTATTCTCGTTTTACTAGTCTTTACATTCGTATCCTTACTGTTAATCATATTTTGATCGAATTTATTGCCGTTTTGATGGATATGATTGTTATTAATATTATTCACGTTTTCCTCAATCAGTTGTTTGCCATTGATTGGCGAAACAAAGTCGTAGTTCTGTATTGTCTGCGCTCGCAGGTAATGGTCAGCAGTTTTTCCGTTTTTATCCATTGTTTTCGGATCGCCTCCGGATTCGACTAATTTCCTATAAATATCTATTGTCTTATTCTGTGCCGATATGTGTAATGCAGTCCTTCCGATCTGTTCGACAGATGACAAACACATTAAGACATTGAGAACACATTTAGTCGACAGAAGTGATCATAATTTAGTCAATCGTTTAGAGAAAATACATTTTCGATAGACAGTCAACAGACAAACAGACGAACAGATTAATTAAATCAAACCTTTAGCCAAAAAGCAACATAACATAGCAAATCAGCTTTGGCTTACAAACTAAAAGCTTAAATCGAAATCGGGATCATTTGGGACTATAAACTACATTATTATAAATTAATCGTATGTTTAGGTCTGTCTATACGTCTGATTAACTCAATTTGAAAACTCTGCTAAAAGAGCTCTACTTTTATAGCAATAGTTTGTGTTTTATTGGATTTTCTCAATTGGTTTCGAAATTCTCTTTACTTACGCTGTCTTTCATGTGAATAGTTTGCGGATAATTAGCGATAAAATAGTCGACAACCTCTGGCTTGTTATGTGCAGTCGCGATATGTATGGGCAGTAATCCTGTCTCGTCTTTGGCCCTAATGAGCGCCGAGTCATCGGCCAGAATGCGTTCGACATTAGCGATGTCGCCATTGATTATAGACGCGTGAAGTGTCTTAATCTGATCCATCAGATGAGGCAATCCCTTGAGAAACTTGCGCGCCTCCTCGCCCCAGGAGGTGCGGCCAAACAGTGAGTCGCCAAAGCCATCCAACACCAACTCCTGGAGCTGTTTGGTGTCGCCGTCGTGTAGGGCAGCGGTGATCCTCTCCTGAGTGTTGGGCAGTAGTATCGGACGCCTTCTTATGTTAAACTGCGGTTCGGTTAGTGATAGCGGATTCAGTTTCTTCTTGTTATTAATTCGCGACAATTCGTTCGGTAGTGACAAGAGATGGACTCTATAATACTCAGCAGTTTTGCCGCTCTATTCACAACAAAATATTAATTCAATTTTAATTATATTATATGTTATTATAATTGTATATACTATATGATTAATAATAAATAAATATATATTTTTCACATTGTCAGTTTAAACAATTTACTCAAACAAGCGAGTTACTATTGTAGACTGCAATTTGTAGTCTATAAAGTTTGGCTAATTTTATGTTAAGACTAAAGCTATTTTGGCTACAGTTCAAAGCATAACCTCACAATGTTAGTTTTATTTTTTTTAAGTAGTAATATTATCTTGAAAGTAATACAGTCCAGGTCTAATTCTGTCCTTTCCATTTTTATTCTTTTTCCATTTTTGTCCCTTATATGCTAAAACCAAAAGCCATTTACTATAGAAACAATGCTAAACAATTCCATTTTTATCAAGTCCATTTTTGTCAACTTTCTATTTTTATTCCTTATATTATAAAACCATTTTTATATAAATCAATATAAAATTAGGTTTAATTTTGCCAACTTTATTAAGCAATAAAAAATTCTTAAATAAATAACGCTATAGTAAAACTTAAGTAACAATAACTTTATTTAAGTTTTACACAGTTATCGGTCAAGTGATTTACTATTGATTTAATGCTTGATTTTAGCAAATTAAAAACAATTTAATAATGTTTTTAAAAACTCGAAATACTTATTTGATTAACAGTTTTGTCAAATGCAAAAAGAGATAACTATTAAAACTTTTAAAAATTTTTAAGCAATTAAAAATAAATTAGCTTTTTCAATAATTATTGTATAAAAATAGTAATTACTATATATTTTCTAATAAATAATGTTTTGTTTTATCAAAATCCATTTTATCCCTCAATTTTTCTGCCCGACCCACTTGATAGAATTGTACCTGGACTGTATCTTTAATTAGAATTATCTGAATAAACGTACTTGTTGTCCAGTGAGTCTCTTTGATCTTTAATAAATTTTAAATTAGTACTATTTATAAACTTTGCTTGTGTATTTTACGCAATATATTCCTCAATGTGCAGTATTTCACAATGTTTTCGTAATTTAAAAAACAAAAATAATTTGCTTTAGTTATTATATTCATGTAAAATGAAACTAAGTTAATTTCAAATTTATACCCAATAGTATACTTTTATAAATTATATTTTAAAATTCTAAGACTTCACTAAGCTGACAAATATTATGTAGATGTAGATGCTAAATTAAATAAGTCAATGTACTCGACAATGAATAAAAATAATTTGCATAAAATTTCTTATCTCATTACTCATTATTAATTTATCAAAATTGTCAAACTTATAAATTGAATAAATTTAAATGTTAATTAATTAATTGCAGTATATTCTTACAATAGTTTTATATACTTAACATATTTAGTTAATTAATCTTATATTTAGTCAAAAACTATAATTAAATTATATTGATATATGCGAGAAAACTTTCAAACACATTAATAGTAATATTTAAAAATATTAATTAATTAAAAAACATGTATTTCTTAAGTTACATATCTCCTTGGTGACCGTTTAGTTTGTTGTTATCGTATCGTTTAATTTTATTTTTTTTTATCAAGTTAATAATCTTTTTTAATTATTTACTGAAAATATTGTTTATTCCTATTCTAGGAATTGTTTGTTATTGATATTCAATCTTAAAAAATATTTTTTTATGTTTTATAAAGCGTACATGTAAATATTTTTATTTAATTATGCATAATATATGCCATAAACCAGATTTTCATATATTTATAGATTTTAAAAATCGATTCTTAAATGATAAAACTGTAATAATATATTGAAATTAGCTCAAATTCATCAGTGTAAATTAAAGTCAATAAAAGATAAATTTTTAAAATATTTTTTTTTAAATTTAATTATGTTCTGAAAAATAACTGAAATATCGATTAATATTCTGAAAATAAGTCGCTTATAATATATGCCTATATTTCAATTGCTTTGATATTTTATTATTAAAAATTTTATGAATTATTTTCTCATTTTCTCAAATAAAGTCTCGTAAAAGTCTATGACTCTCTGAACATCTTGTCTGACATTAATTAAATCATATATTATTAGCATAAAGTTGTTCCAGATACTATACAATATTTATTATCTTGCACTAAATACAAATGTCCAATAAATATAAAATAAATATTTAAAATATTTTTGCCATCTTAAGTTATTAATGATTAGGAATTTCGACGATATTATGACTATTCAGACACAGTATTGCATTAATAATACAAACATTAGTCGAATGTTTTGTATTTAGAAAATCGATTGATTTCTACTATTCGTATAAATTTAATCGAAAATTGATTTGAATTTTAGTGAACAAAAATCAATTCATTATATTCTCGACTAACATAAAACATTAATAAAAATTGCTTAAAAACATTCGTATTAAATTTTAATCAAACTAGAAATTCGTATTAAGTTTCAACATTCACAACATTATATAAACTTTCAGATAAAGTCATTTTTAAAAGCAATGTCAGCATGTTAAAAGCATATAATCTATAAAATCAATTTAACAATTATTTTATATTAAGTTATCCTTTACTCAAAAATGATTGATGAGTTGGATATTTCGAAATAAATTTCTCTATAATTTAAAAATTACATTTTTTAGAAGGCTAATTTTTCAACATAAAAAATATTTTAGAAATTTTAATAACATTTCTATTAAACTTATTTTACTCTTTATTGAGCAAAAATATTTTAAAGTTGAGTATAATATCAATTATTATATTAAAAATATTAATTTAAAATCAATAAAAATATTCTATTGTTAATACTCTAAATAAAAAGTAATTATAGATAAAGAATATTCTGTTGTTATTGATGTGAATGTATATATAGTGAAAAAGTGGCATCACTTTCACAAAACAGAGCCATTGGGTTAGAAAATAGGCTTTTGTTTAGTATTATATTTTTGTTTTGTTTAGTTTAGTGATTGTCTTAAATAAGTTAAAGTGAATCAAACATAAAATGCTGACTCAAACCAAACCAAAGCAAAACAATACCGAGAAAAAGGGCTATACTATAGCGACACAAAAAAAACTAAATCTGTTTAAATACTAAACATTGGAAAATCGAAATTTTTTTTTTCTCGATATTCTTAAGCATTTCCGTATAATTGACGCTTAAATAGTTAATCAATAGATAAAAGATAAAAATGATATATTTTAACAATATTTAATTTCAAGGAAAATCCAATTAAAAAAAGTATCTAGTAAGTAATGTAGTGTAGTCTAGTGTAGAAACCATTACTGTCGTACAAATAAGCCACTGATGTGATCGTACAACCCATTCGATCACTTATTTAATAGCGACTTAATTGAGTGAATTTGAGTTATATTAAGAGTAGAGTAGTTAAGCACTCGAGAGATGAGAGAAGTTTGTTGACTATATTCTGGTTTCTATACGTGGGCTCTATCTTCTTGTTTAATCTTTTCGTTAGGTTGAATCAGTACTAAAATAACACTTTTTTTGATTGAGTTATTCAATCATTTATACCTAATTTTACTTTAATTTAAGATTTATTCTTGCATGTTTATGTTCTAAATTTTACATTTTAATTAAATTTTTATTAATTAAAATTTGTTAAATTTTAATATTTATTTATTTTCATATTTTTGAAAATATTTCGATAATAAATTTTAAAATTAAAATATAGAATAAATATTATTATGTTATTAGAAACTATATAAGATACGTTCAAGATTGATTAGAATCTAAAACATTTTGTTTATTTAATCAAATTAATTAGTTTTAAAACAAATTACTTTTGACAAAATAAAAACTAACCAATTAATAATTGCAATGTAAATCAAATTTTCAAATTAATTAATTTTAATTAATATCACAATTAAAATATTAAAGTTTCAAGATAAAAATCAAAAGTAATAAAACGTATTATTAAATTAACAAGATAATTTTTAAATGTAGAGAAGATAAATAAAACGTTTCATAAAATAAATAAAAAATCAATATTTTTAAAAGTAGTATAAAAAATGAATACTCACAGAGTCTCTAAGTCTGGGATCAGCACCGGCTCTAATCAACATCCGATATATTTTCGAACCGTTCCGGTTGGTAGTGGCGGCCGAGTAGTGAAGTGCAGTTCTTCCGTCTTTGTCCCTACAGTTGACAGTTTCGGGAAACTTATCCAATATATAGTCGACCAGATCTATGTGGCCCATAATAGTGGCTTTGTGTAAAGGCGCCATACCCAGGTGGTCTTTTGAGAGCACGTAGTCGGTCTTGTCCAAATTGTCCTGCAGGCCAAGTAGGTCACCGCACGAGACGGCCGCATGAATTACACGGATTTTGTTCATTATTTTCGGCACTGTTTCCGATATATAAGCCTTTGAGTCAACGCTTTCATCGTCCGTAAAATACTCGGCCTTTTCCTTAAGACGCAATCCGTGCCCTTCCATCACCACTCCCTCAAGCATTTCCAGATTGTTCTCTTGGATCCATCGTTTTAGATTTGCAGATGATACTTCTATGCCTATATGTTAGGTAGAGCATCGGTATGTTTATTAGTTATGCATATTGGAGCATTAAAAAAATTAGCATTACAGTATAATTTAAATTTTATCAATTGCTTGGTGTTTTAAAAATATATTGATATTATCGAATTTATCTACATTGAACTCCTTGAGTATGTGCGGCAACTTTGCCTTGCTATAATCGAGATTTACTAAAATTGAGTTTATTGTATAATAATATATTATACTTAGTATGTAATAGATTTATCAATTATATAACAAATATCTCAAATAATCTGACTTTAAGGCTATTGATTTAATGCTAGTATTAAAAATATCAAGATAAATTTGTTATCAATAAACCATTTACTAGAATTTGCGATAAAAGAAAAAAAAAGCAGCTAGAACATTACAAATATCTAATTTCACAGACAATTAACAATACCCAGAAAAACAAATTAATGTCTTTAAAATCCGTTATTAAATAATTAGAAAAAATAACTAAATTTAATTAACCAAGCTAAAAAGGGCCGTATCTAATGAAGCGCAAGAAAAACTAAGCCATTCTTTCAGCACTGAGTCATGGATTGAGAAAAGCGAAGCAAAAAGAAGAAGAAAAATAAGAATAAGAAGAAAAAAACGAGAATTTTTGCAAACGAATGAACACTAATACAGTTGTATTGAATGACACGATATATCAATATATTTCTCAATACCGTTCACTAACACTCTTCTCATAGCTTAAGGAAAATAAATCTGAATATAGAGTTAGAAAACGAAGAAAAAAGTATATTATTTGGGTTATGGTTGAAGTGATCGCTTACGCGGAACCGAAGAATTCGATGACATAATGCCTTTCTTATAGCCGTAATTGAGCGCCAGATTCGATGAGACATTACTGCCATCATTGCTGGACGAGTCCCCTCTGTCGGAGAGCGCTTCTTCGTTCTGGTTCTCACCGTTCGCTCTGCTATTCATTCCATTCTTTAATCTATACGACGGCGAAAGTGATCTCTCCTTTCCTACGAAATTCAATTCAATTTGATTTTTTCGTTTTCATTGATTAATGTTTTCTAATTCTTATGTTTCGAAAATTGCTTTTTTTAATGTAAAGTCAATCGATTGCAAAGTATCGATATTTTATATACAGTATATAAATGTAGCCTAGAAACTTATATTATATATTAAGTGTATATGCTTATTTATTGACAAACTTATTTTTCATTATACTATTTCCTATATTTGATATTAAGATTACTTTTTGATTGTATTAACTCTAATAAAACAATTTTTATTGTGAATTATTACATCTAATATATGATAAAAGATTTATTTTGTTTAACGCTAGATTTATATAAACGTGTTTTGTATTCATAAGACATATAAAGGTTAAAACAATGTTTTATGTTTATCGTACCATTAGTTATGCAAATTTGGGCGAATATTGCAAAAAATGTTTGAAATGTATACACATTTTAAACAAAACGACTGACAGAACAGTACTCACGTCTTGAGGGAGACTTTGATTTAATACGATTCGCTGTATTGATAGCATAGTTGGCATTAAGCCGTTGCGATCTTTTCATAACTTGTTGCAAGTTGATTTGATCCGGAAATCTCAAATAGAAATCTGCATTTTTGCCTTTCTATACGACAGCACACATTCCATCAAATCATACATAAAATACAACAACAAAAAAAGAGTCAGAAATAAACAAGAACCAATTTAAAAGATTGGCTAAGAATCAGTTGAAAATTTGATTGAACTGATTAGTGAACTCTTTCATAACTCACGAAATCGGGTAATAAAGGAGAGGCACCGGCTTTGACCAGCATATTGTAGAAGTTTCGATCGTCATCTAAAGCACTGGCATAATGCAGAGCTGTTCGTCCGTCCTATCAGTAAATACATCGATAAAAGCAAACATTGATTTTTGCCAATACTCTCGATATTAAATACAATTTCTATTGTTTCTATCGAACGGATTATTGAGAAAAGATCACTAAAGAAATGCGAACAAATCTAACTAGGTCAAATTCAATAAATTCATTTAATCAAATCTAGGCTGCATATCAAGCATTAAATTGCATCAAATTAGCAAGCTAGTAACATAACAAAAGCTCTACGTTTTAGTATTTTCAATCAGTTTGTTCACAAATATTGCTATTTTATATTTGAAAATATTTAACTTGCAAAGTTTTAAGTTTTTAATTATTTCAAACATTCTGTTATTCATATTTTGTTTCGGAGTTTCTATTATTTACTTTAATATATTTTTAGATCATTAAGAAAAAAATATTAATTTAATAACTTGTAATCAATTTATGAATTATTAATTTAATAATTGTCGCAGATTATCAATATTCATTTATTAAACAAGTGATTTTAGATAGGTAAATTCGAATTCAATGATCTTGATAATATAGAATAAATTTGGTTTTATAAAAATCTCAACAAAACTAATTTAATAAAATTGATTGCTAAATTGCCTTGATTCTTTGTAGTTAATTGGGCTGAATAGTAGTGAAAGAGAGTAATGGAATGCAAAAACAGATTTATTTCAAACAATACTCAACATTATCTCTGGCGTCGAGAGTCGAGGGAAAGTTAGTGGCAATATATTCGGCCAAATCGTAGTGGCCGTAGAGCACCGACTTATGTAATGGCGTAGCGCCGACCTGATCCCTGGCCGTTATCATCGACTTTCGGTCGAGTAGGCCCTGAAACTCGCGAAGATTGCCTTTCATGGCCGCCCTGTGCAGCTCAGTTATCTGGTCCTATAGTTTATATGATTAATATTAGCGTCAATTGAAAAGTTTTAATTAAATTTTTAAAACTTTTCTGATTTTGATTGATTGACAACATTTATAGTCAAAAGTCGAAAAACATTTCATTTAAACATTTCGATCAAAAACTATTATTAATATTTGTCGACTATTTATGAATTTATTTCACAAACTTATTATTCAATCGATCTTTTGTCTGCAAATGTCTGAATACATGCGAATAAAGATTATAAATGGAATGACAAAAGAAATTCTACACTTATATTGACTTTCAGTTTAATAAATTAATGCTATTATCGAAAACAATTCGTAATTTTTCTTAAGAAAGTATTTAAAATCAATTTATTACTTAAAAAAATTATTTTGTTATAAAGTCTTACAATTTCTATAAAAATAAAAACAATTTTTCAAAATTTTTTTTTAAAAATAATGAAAACTAAACTTACTATAAAATCGGGTAATTTGTCGAGAAATTCCTGAACCAACGGAGCACTGACTGATGTCTCGCCTAATAGCCGATCGCCAAAGCCCTGAAGGACCACTTCCTCGAGGGTGGACAAATTGCCCTGGCGTATTAGCTCCTTGATATTACTTCTGTGCATTAATGAACCTGTTATTGTGTTTAACAACAGACTTATGAATAACAATATGTCAAACAGAATGAGAGTTAGCTATATCTCAATTGACTCAAAAGAAATACTAATTATGTGTATGTATTGGTAGAAACTATTGCGTAAAATATATTTCTATTTCTGCGTAAAAACTATTTTTTAATAACGGAATACCGCGGAAACGCAATTTTACACAATATTAAACGTTTCTATTTGTAAAATGCAACATTTTCAAATATATATGTATATATATATTTATTTAAATAAGTAGAAACCTTATTTTATAACTAAACTTGTTTATCTTAAATTTTGTTTTCAAAAATAGAAAATAAATTTAATATTACATATTAAATTTTTTAAACAATGTTACTATTTCAAATGTTACCTAGTTTATTATTAAAAAATTTTAAATACGTATTAATTTGCTATTTTGTAGAGGAATTTAATTTTACTTTATTGTAGTTATATTAGTAAGTTAATAGCATAATTCATGCAAGATAGTTTTACATTATAAAAATTTAAATAATTGAAAAAAATTCAAATCAGAAAAATATTCTCAATTTATTTGACTGAAGGAAACAAACCATTAGTAGTCTATTCGCGAATACAGTTTCAAAAGATATTGATTAGCTTTACAGTTGTTATGGCATAAAATTCAGCTATTGTTGTAAGTATTAAATACATTAATGGTTTTATAATGTCGTTTAATAGTTTATTAAATTAATTAAAAAAAATTGTATAATATTTAATAAAAAAAAGTTCTATTAAACTAATTTTTAATATTATAATTTTTAAAATTTAATCATGTTTGCAAACATAAAATTATTAAACTTTTCTGTCTAATATTTGATCACGCCTATTAAATTTAAATTTAATTTTAAAAACTAGTTTGCTAAACTAAATTAAACAAGTTTATGCAAAACATTTAATAAACAATAATTACTTTTAAAATTACTAATATTTAGACATAATTTTTTCCAAACTATTGATTAAAATTAATTATTTTAAAAAATAGATAATATATTGATTAATGTTTATATTATTAAAAATAATTTT
>JAQFXP010001230.1:0-20642 GCA_034693685.1 Belba bartosi
AAAAAAAACTTAAAATCTAAATAAATAATTTAACTTTCTTACACTTAATATTTAAACATAAATTTTAAAAACCTAGACACTTTTTAATGTTATATTATGACATTGCTAAAAAATATTTTTATTACATTACTTACTTACATTGCTATTTTAAATATTTATAAAATTACTTTTTATTTATCTAAATTTATAAATAATATTATTTTTAAAAAATTTATTATCATATTTAACATGACACTTGACATAATATGCACAAAAAAATTTAATATAAACTAAAATTAAATTTTAATATTAAAGTTGAAAATTAAAACTGATAAATTTAAACCAACATAAAAATTAATTAATCAGAATAAAGTTTAGTTAATAAACAAAATATTATTTCTTGGAATAGATCAAATATTACAAAACATGAGTTATATTTCTAATTAAGCTTGCTTAATACACAGATTTGAATAAATTGTTTTGTCATTAATACGGTATTAGAATATTAACATATTCTTGCATTATATGTATTGTTAACTATTCTAATAATAGACTTTAAAATAATTGAATTCTCGATTTAGTTAAATATATTTCGTTATTTGAATGAATGCAGACATAAATTGGTGATAAAATTGATTTTTAAACACTGTTTTAGTCAAACAAAGCCAACACAGGTATGTAAAGAGCAATTGAAATATTCATTGAAGAAATTGTTCGTTTGATTATTTAGATATAAACCTTATTGAGGGTTAAATTCGTAAACTCGTGAGTTCTTATCAGATCTTTATAAATCAAATAAAAAAATAACGAATTTATAGATAAAAAGTTTTTTGACTTTATATCATATTTAGTAATTTAGTTAAAATAAAGTTTTAAAAATCAAAATAATTATTTAATAAATCCAAAATCATGTCATTAGTTAATTTATATATCAAATTATCCTAAATAAAGATAAAATATCAATACAATTTGAACATTATAATTTTAAGTTCTATTTACTATATTCAACCATCACTTAACTTAAGGCATATATAGATTTCTAGATTAAAGTTATTTTTAAAAAATATAATTTTTCTTAACTATGATATAACTTATTTTTTAAAATCTTAAATATTAAATATGAATTAGCATATTAATTTAATATTTAATGTTTGTGTTTATCTGTTAATTACTACTGAAAACTGAACAGATAAACAAAATATGGTTAGTCATAGACTCATAATGCAACAAAATGAATTAGAACAAGTTAAGTTAAATAAATTCTTGAAAAGTTTTATTTTACTTAATTATTTGCTAAAACTTTTCATATTCTGCAATTCATAAGTAATTAACAACCAACAAACCAACAGGTATTACAATTAAACTTTAATTTATTTATATAATATTTTTAATAAAAAGATTACAGTCCAACTCGTTTTAACCAATTTATATCTCAATATGCTGTAAATTATAAGTAGGCACATTTTATAGTTTAAAAGAGTTAATTAACATTTTAACCGTTTACTAAACATACAAAAACAATATATTCGCAATTTTCAAAAACTAACCTTGGTGAGCATTGCAGATATATTGTTTTTGCATAGTTAACAAATGGTTTGGTAAACATTTACAGTTTTGGTAAAACTAATCAAATTGTAATGCCTTTTAATTGTGAAATATTTATGATTAGAATTGTATAATATTTTTCTAATAAATAAAATTAAACTTTTAGAATTATACAATTTAAGAAATTACTAATTTTTCTAATTTAATATTGTATTACATTTAATCTCTTTCTTGTTGCATAATTTTTAATTTATTATCTAATTAACTTTTATTACTCAATTTAATTTTAAATAAGCTTTATTTCAACAAGCTAGAATTTTAGTTATTTTTTAAATAAGTTTAATAAAAAATATTATTCTCATTGTGTGTCTAATGTTTATTAAAATTAAAGGTTTGATCAATTCATCAATGAATTAATTTTTGGAAACTTTTGATTAGTGCAAAAATAAAATATTAAAATGACCCTGAATTGAATCGATCTCGATTTTTCTGTTTAGTAAAACTAGTGAAACCATTTCATCAAAGTTTTAAACTTTTTAATAACTTTATACTTGATATGAAAGGTAAAAGTGACGTGGGTGTTCAACACGTTCAACGACGCTTTTCTAACTTTCTCATATTTTATTTGCTCTTTGTTACAGTAAATCAGATTTTTAAAATCATTTTCTTGTACCAAGTTAATTTTTAAATTTTATCATTTTTTAATTTTAAATTTTATTAAATATAAAAACTAAAAATTTAGCTAATTTTTAAAAATAATAACACATTTGTGGATAAAAAGCTCGAAATGACAAACAGGTCTCAAACAAAATCTTGTTCTTGATTTCCAAACTTAAATAATATATTAAAATACATAATAACTCTATAATTGTTTTCGTATTACTACTGCTGTATTGACTGCAACATTATTTTACCATTAGTTTTATCATTGAGTTGACGTACGATAAATTTCATACCTTTTTTGTCTCAAGTTTACAAATTATTAATTTTATTTTATTTTTAATTTTTTCTTTGTTTGAATGAAAGTAATTATAATTATTTCTAAAATTTTTGCTTTATAGATTTAAATAATTATTTAATAAATATGTGGTATTTGGTATAGAGATTAAGCAAAGATTTCAGTATAGAGTGAAATATTTATAACTCTATATAACTCTAATACACAGAATGTTTGCGAATACATAGAATTGAATTTCCGTCGCTATTATCTAAGTCTTTAAAGTAATTTATCTATAGTTAACAACATTTATATTAAATTGTTTATTGAATAGAACTAATAGGAAAGACAACTAAATAAAAGTCATTAAAATCGAGAAAATTCTTAATGAAAGTCGAAATTGACGTAACTTTTGACTAAATTGATGAATGAATTGTATATAAAAATAGAAATAATGTAAAACTCTTACCCGACTTAGCGGTTGGACCCGTGAATGGATAGAACCAATATGTGGGCACATTATAATAGGACGAGTGGTTCGTCGGGTGATGGATATGGCTGTGGTTGTGGTGCGGGAGAGAATGGGGATGGGAGTGGGGGTGGGTGTGAGGAGTGATGAGTTCGGGCGGCGGTGGCGGACTCGGTTGGGTCGCGGGCGGCCATTCCCAGCCACGTTTGGACATCACTGTAGTGGCGCATCCATTATGGTCTTGCATTTGGACAACAAAACTCAGATTAATTTTAACCATAAATAAGGCATTAATTCAAACAAAACTTTAATTCGTTTTCACATTTAGTATCGTTTATATCAATCTTTCGATGTAATAGAAAAGAACGTAATTTAAGAAAAAGTTTTTATGAGTCGAAACGGTTTGAATCGATTGATTTCGAGTCGTTTTCTATACAAAATTCAATACCAATCGACAGTTTATACACAAATCAGTTAATTGGCGACAATTAAACAGAATTTAATTGAAAGCAAATAATGTTTAGTTAAGGCATTCTTAACATAAGGCCTGAGTCGGTAAGAGAGACCTCGACATGGGATAGCATGAAGGCATGGAAGGCACAGGTATTGGCACAGGCACAGGCACAGGTAAAAGCACAGGCACAGGCAGCATAGGCACAGGCATAGGTACAGACATAGGCACAATCTGAATGTATCGTGTGCCACACTTAGTGGAACGTCAAATCAACAGGTGATGGCTATACAGTCATAGGGCTGGGATAGCGTAGGTGTTCCAAACACTGGTTCTTTGGCAGGAATCAGAAAATGCCGTAATTTTGTTCCCTATCTTCTCATTGCTTAGCATTGGTTTGTATTTTGATTACAACATAACAAACATAAATGTATTCAGAATTATAAGACTAAATATCATTATAAAAGAGTATTAGTCTTAGAGAAGCTGTAAATCTACTATCGGTTCCACTACTTAACAATATGAGACAATAGAGTATGTATTTTGGCTCAAATCTGGTCTCTATCATATGCGTCGGCGGCTCTTCTTCTCCTTTATATTCTGCTCTTCTGTCCCGAACTCACTATCCCTATCCTCTCTAAAGAGTTCAAATGTTTAATTCACTTATTATTAGTTTTTTGTTCTCTTCTCTACCCGTAATTCGAATTTTATTTTGTTTTTATTTATTATTTCTATCCATTTGTTACAAATTTACAGATTATTATTGTATTTAAATCATTATTTTCTTATTAAAGTTAATCTAAAATTAAATTGAATTTTGATTTTATGGCTTTACTCGCCGTTTAATAATTGTTATTATTCTAAATGCAACAGTTTAAATCTCTAAATTCTATGGCTTGGTTCTTAATTTACTTGTTAAACTCTTTTTTGTTTGTTTGATTTCTAATTTATAAAATTTAATAATTTTTTTAAATTTTGAATTATAAGTTGCATAGAGTTTATTCAATTAAATCTTAGTATTTTTATAATTTATTTCAAGTTTATTTTTTAAAGGTTAATTATTTTTTTTATAACTTATTAATATTTTAAAATTTAGTTTTAATATCGGTTTAATTGATTTTAAATTTAAAACTATTTTATATAAAACTGTCTTAAAAATCAAATTGATAAAAAAAATTTTCCAATCACTTGTAAAGAACTATAAATAAAAACTTTTAAAAAGATTTTTTTTAATTCGTCTAATCTTTAAAAGAAATGCCGATTTTTAAACTATAATAATTCTGAATTTTATTAACTCATCTTTTTTAATATTTCTAAATTTTTTTTTCTATAATTTTTCTAATAATTAAATTTGTTTTATTTTGTTTAATGTGAATGTTAAATTTAATTGTTAAAACTTTTAATTATGTTTTTGAATTCATCATTTTTGTCAAAACTTAAATTATTTTGTATACAATTGATAAAAACATTGAAACTTTAGTTTAATTAATATTAAATCAGTTAAAATGTTTTAGGATTATTCACAAATAATTATTAAAAACTTTAAAATAACAAGAACAATTGAAAAATAATTAATCAACTTTTATTTAAATTGTTTCAAGCATAATTTCAAAATGAATTAAACCAAATTAAATAATTGTGACTAATTTTGAACAAAAGTAAAGTAATGTAAAAATTAAAAAGCAATAAATAAATATTTTATATATAATTTGAGTTTAAATTAATTTCGGAAATCATTATATTTAGAAATTTTGAGCGAAATACAAATATTGGGTAATCGAGGAATGGGGTGTTGGGTTGGGTGGGGCCCTAATCTAACCTACTTGCTCCTAATGAACCAACTGCTCCTCCAAACGATTACATTAATGACAATTCATTTTATGTTTTTTTTATAATTTTCAAAATTATATTGAATTTAAGCGAAAGTTTTCCATTTAATGCACTTTTCTTTTAAACAATTGTATTCCAAAAGAGATGATTCACTGAACAGAACAGAACTTAAGAGAACTGAAGAGAGAAGTGAAGAGAAACTGGAAATTGAATTCAAAATTCTTATTCTAATATTGTCCTACGCGTGGACTCGATCTAATTTCTCAAATAATATACTTATTATTCTTCGCATTAAAATGTTTTAGAATCTGATTGTCTTTGCCTTTTGATGTGTAGTTTCCGTTCCCTTACAGATGACTAATAACTCAAAACTAACGAACAAATTGCAGACATATATGGAAAGTATGATTGAGTAATAGACTCAAGAATTACTGAATTACTGAATGACTGCCACATATTTCAAATCAATTACTTCTTCTTCTATTTAATTCAAACGCATAGACTTTGTTGTAGTTTTTCTAAACTGTAATTAAATTGTATCTATACTTGAGTTCAAATAGATTTAAATTGTTTTCCGGAATAAAACGATAAGAATATTGAAGTACTTTATAATAAATGATAAGTCAAATCGTCTTAACTCACAAACAGTCATATATTTAAATATGAGTCACAATTGCATACGAGTTAAGCGCTCCGACAAAACTAAAAGACCAAACCCAAACAAAAGCATCTAGCTCGTTTCGTGCATTACTATTATGGATATTTCAATTTCTCATCAATGAATTAATTTGTTTTTTATATTAGTCGACTATCTCTAACAAGTTGTAATCTCTAATTGAGGCCAAACGTAAACTTTATTTACTATTTGTTCTTATTTTTTATGACAATTTCATTCGGTTTTATCCATTCATTTAAAAGCATTTAATTTATGTCATTATCAATGAAAACAAATTAATCTAATATTGCACTCAATTCTGCATTTATATAAAGGGGTTATTATAACGGAAATTGTTTGGAAAAGGAGTTGTTTTGACTTTGATTTGCATTATTGATTTTCATGATTTATGAATCTAATTATATAAAACTTTTTATTTATTAATTAAACCATAAATTGATTTATTAGTTATTTGTTTAACAAAATCGTTTAGATTTTGTGATTTATTTCTTATTTTATTTTTTTATTTTTATATTTTATTAATTTTTAATTTGAGAATATTTGCAAACATTATTAGATAATATAATTTCGTAAAATATTTTACAATATTTTTCGTTTTATTTTTTTTCATAAATATTTGTAAGACTTTGTAAGGAATCGTAATTTAATTCTAATTTTAATTTAATTCTTATTTTACTTAAATGGTTATACAAAACACATAATCAAAATGTTTTGTAAAACAATTTTTCTTAGCATCAAATGAATACAAAATACAAAAACGAAGAATAAAATTAATTGAAATATCTTTTCTATGGCTTATAACAAATATTTATACAAAACCATTAATTTTTGTGCATTTTGTGCAAAAATTCGTAGGTTTTGGACAAATGTTTGTATTTATATAAAAACAAATATAAACATTGAATAAGAAGATAAATATTACAAGAATACTGATATTTATATATAATAAATGTTCTCAATATTTTAGTTTCAACTTGTTATTTGCAAATATAAAATTAAAATCATATAAAATAATATTTAAAATTTTTTTGAAATATCTGATATTATATATAAATTAGAATCCAATGAAAATAAGTAAAATTAATCATTTTTAAAATCACATTTTTTAAAATAGTATTGAAAAACTTGACAAAGATATCAATTTAGTTCTGGAATACTGTATATAACTCAGTGTTTAACTGGTTTGGATGGTTTGGTTGGTTTGAATGTCTGGGAACCACCAAATAAGGCGAGTGTCACATAATGTTAGGCAATCTTCTCATATCTATAACATTATGTTTATTTCATATCTAAAAAACCATATTTTCTGAACACATATTCAGTAAATATTTTTCTAACGATTGGAAAACATAGACTCTATTCAAGTGGAAGAATACTATCCAAGACATCCCACGCGGAGACACATTATTACACTCTCAGGTCATCACAAATAAATGGAAAGCTGTATCTCCCTGGGCATTTGATTCAAATAGGATGGGCGCGTTCTTTTTGCTATTCTATTTTCTGTATTTAATTTTATTAATATTCATCAATTATTTCATATTTAAGTGAATTTTTAAATACAATACTCGCTGTATATATCACAACTGAATTAAGCCCTTAGTGTATATAATAATTAGATTTTAAACAATTTTAATACAGTAATACAGCATGGCTAATTTTTTAATTATTATTGCAACAAATTTTGTTATAATTAATTGTTTTTTATTACTTTTTATGGCTCTGTCTCTAAAACAATATATTAGAGTAGAGCCAAAATTCAGTGTATATTGAGATAAAAGTTTATTTAAATTTTGTTTAATTTATTGAGTAATCGAAATAATCTTCTTTAAGAATATTGTTACGAAAGGAATAAAAGAGATTTTCGATTGTGTAAGAGATAGCTTAGAAATGGAAATCGGAATTAAAATTCAATTAAAACTTTGTTTTAGTTTTTTCTCTAAATATTCTTCTGATTTTCATTTATATATTATAATTAATATATATATAAATTACAGCAATATTAGCCCTATTTTGGGTTAACCGGGTTTTCAATTTAAATATGTGTGTTATAGCAATTGCTTAGTAGGTGTTTGTGTGGGCTCTGAATATTAAAATTTATGACAAATTGATTGCTTTCTAATAATCAAAACACTTTTTATGTGATCTATCAGTTTGTGATTTATTGTAAAACACAATTTGATGTAATAGAAGTGATATTCTGTCAAAAATATTCCGGCAATACATCAAAAAATCAGTCATAAAAGGCAATACTTATGTTCCTAATAATTGGTAATTATTTAATTTCTCAAAATTATTTAGAACTAGAAATTAAAAAAATTTTTGTTTTGATACTTGAACTCATTTTAAGAATGTCATTACTAATGTCATTAATAATTAAATTAAAGTCTTTTATACATTATTTTTATTTATTGTTTAGTTATTACAAATGAAATAATTATTTTTTTTAATTAAAAAAAACATTTAAACAATTAACATATATTCTAGTGTTAAATGAAGAGAGACTGCATTACATAACATAATACAAAATAGATTTGTTTAGTCGAAAAGAGCCTTATATTTAATTATTGTGTAACTAACAGATGCTTAACTACAGAGCATATACTGTACTCGTAAACTGTGTACAGACGAGCGCTTATACAGTATTAGCTGAGAAATCAATACAAGAGTACATACAGTATGTGAGCTCTCCATCGCTGTTAACGTTTTATGAATGAAAATGGTTTTCAAGTTCAGGATCATATCGATTAGGACTCGCAGAGCATGTCTACTCCAAACCATTGATTAGAAGACTGAACAGCCATAACATGCCATAACAACTGTTGATATTCTACGGGTGCTCTAGACTCGGCTCATATCTTAACCTTTAGAGTCCCACTGAACTGACATTTAACTGAATAGAGTTCACAAATATTATGAATTTTCTCTTATTTCTTAAGCAATCAAATGTATTAATACATTAATATTAATGTTTGAAATGATATTATAGAATAACTTAAATTTATAATTACTTCATTCTAATGTCAAATAATAATTTGATTTAAATATTTTTATGAATTAATAAGTACTCAATTTAAATGATAGCTTTTATTTTGAAAATTTAATTATAATTTTAAATATTTATTTGTCATTTTATTTAGACAAGTTAATACATTTATTAGAATAGACTTTTTTGTAATTTTTATGTTTTGTTTTAGAAAAATATTAACTAAATAACAACTGGTACAATAAATTCTTTAAAAAGTTAAATTAGTTTGATTTAAAAAGTATCAATCTAAGAATATTTATTTATCCACCCAGTGCATTTGATCCACAAATAATACCCCTTTATTGACTAAAGTAAAAATTGTTTCTGACTCCAGTTTAAATTTTATTATATTAACTAGATTTAGTTTCAATTCAATTAAACTACAATCGGGTTAAATTTCAAGTACAATTAAATGATTTTAAAGGTATTTTTTAAATGAAAAAATTCTTTCCTTATTGACCCCAAATTAAATAATCTTCTAAAACCCGGATTTTAATCAATATGTGATTCACACGATTTTTATGCTCTAAAATGCTATTTAATAATAATTTTATTGAAACTTAATATTCTTATTGATTATAATTTTTTTTTGTTAAAATATTTGTCTTATTTTTTATTTTAGAAAGTGATTTTTAGCAAAAAGCCATCTTGGTCATACATATTTAAACATGCTTACATTTTATCATGTATTTGATAAAACTTTAAAATTTATTTTATTATTTATAACAAATTGTGCCTTTATAAAAAATAAAAATTATTAAACATTAATTTCACTTGATCTCAATTTCTATTATAAACTCTAGTCTTTACTATTTTTGCAACCAAATACTAACAAGTAGGAAAAATTCAAAAAATAATTTATTATACCAATTGTTATACTTCTGAACAAAAAATCGATTTTCATTCTCTGATTTCATAAACAATAAAAATTAGTTTAGAAACAAAATCTAACCAAAATCTAGCCAGATTAAACAAAACAAATTCTATTTTATCTTAAAACTATAAAACTTCGAATATATAAGTTTTTAAATTAAAAAAATTTAATTATTTTTTTTGTTATGTTTAAATTTGCAAATATAAATCTAAATTTAACTTATAAATTCATCTAGCTAAATTGATAAAATAGATATAAGTTTTGATTAACAAGTGGTGGGTGTCTAAAGCGAGTCATTTATTCGGACACTTCTACGCAAAGTATTGCTAAATTTACATTAAATTTATATTAAAAGCCGAGAATTTAAATACTAGACAAGTCTGACAACTCGTAACTTATAGTTAGTATAGACTTTCGAATGTTGGTGGTCTCCAACGTTAAATATAAATATCTTTTTTTTATTAAGCTAGTTGATTTAAGAACTATTAATTCTTATTTATTAAACAACTTTGTAATTTGTTAAATTCTCAAAATTAATAAAAATGTGCAATAAATCTGAAATTATATTTTGGTTTAAAATGATCTATATAAAATTTTATTTTATTTTTTACATGTGTCAACTTAATTTTAAAAACATTGTTTAAAATTTTAAACACAAACAATTTGCTTTTAGTAAATCAAATAAAATTCTTTAACACCCACCTGTGCAATTCCAGTAGTAGATCAGCAAGCTTAGTTTTTACGTTTTAAAGAATACCGATAACTACTAAAATGTGTTTAAACTAAAATTTTTATATAATAACATTTAAAATAATTAATCATATTTTAGAAATATATTAAATTTTAAATAATTTCTGTATAATTAAACTTAATTTAAATATTTTGTCGAATTTTATTTATTTGAATAAACCGTATATTTTATGTATACATTTGTCAAAACCTGGTTTACAGATACATTTCTAAATATTTAATTTTATATTTGATCCGAAACAATAACTTTGACATTTGATTTACAAAAACGATTTGCTAAAACTTTTTGAAAGTTTGAAAAATTAAATTTTGATCGAACTTGACATTGAAAGCAATGTTATATTCAATAGAAGATAATCGAAAACTATTGAATAAAATGAACTGAAAGAAAAAGTAAATTTTGTTTCCATATAGATATATATAAGCAAATAAATAATATGTAATTTTCTTTTAGTAGTCATGTGTTTCATAACAATCAGCAAAAAATAATAATAAATAAATAAATATTAAATTAATTGCAATCGAGAAAACATTTATTATTATTTTTATTTTTTTTTGTGTAAAAGTCGAGAATAATTAATAAGAGAAAAATCTTTGCTATAAAAACAATTAGCGATTCAATACAATAGGTTATTATATTTTGTTTAGTTCACAACACTATAAAAAATCAATTTTTATCATTTTTCTTAACTACTCTCTCAAACCCAACCAACAGGTGATCCAAACAAACAATTGTATTCTTCAGGCATTGAATGAGAGAAAAGTATTTAATATTTTTATTTTGGAATCAAATGTTCAGTTAATAATCAATTCAAATGAATGAGTTATTTATCTTTTAAAATACATATCGTTTTTGTACTTTCATCTCTCTCTCTCTCTCTCTCTCTCTCTCTCTCTCTCTCTCTCTCTCTCTCTCTCCCCTGCTCTCTCTCCTGCTCTCTCTCTATCCTGCTTTCCTGCTCTCTCTCTCTCCCCTCGACATGATTTGTATGATTTGACTATAGAAGTGAAGGTTAGGCTAAAAAATATGATCTATTGTTTGGATCCTTAGATGTTTCGAACAGTTGTTCTGTTTTCTCAATAATGTTGATTAATATTAGGGTTAAAATTAATTTTGAAAAAGTTTAAAATTGACACTCAATCGATTTAAACTGTTTTAAATAATTGAAAAACATTTGATCAAAACTTTTAAAAAGTTGACTAAAAATAATCTCTTCTGTCAATCACTGTTAGCTTCGGTTTTCTTAAATCATTAATTTTCTTCAATTGTTTCACTGGCTATGGCTTATCAATTGAATTATAGCTAAATTGTTTTGAAAAGTTCAAACCATTAACAAAAACTAAACAAAACCTAAACAATACAAAAATAAATCTAATATTAAATTTTAACATCAAATGGTCTGAGAATTTCAAAATTGTTTAGTTAACCAAAACTTGTATAACGTTTGTAATTGTTGTGAAAATTAGTTCGAACTTTAAAACTAGAAAATAAATAGCTTTCAACTGAATGAAGAATAAAAAATAAGTGAAAACTGTTTTAAGAGTAATTAGTTTTGAATTAGAGTAGAGAACAAATGATGAATAGTCTTAAGCTCTTATGTTTAACTTTCACGCAATTCATTATATCCAATATTCATGTTATAATCAAATGATAAATACATTTCTGTGACTATAGTGAACAACTAAAAGCACCTGTTTTTGTCTAAACTAATTATTAATAATATTGTTATTTCAAACTATTCTATCAATGCAATTAAACTTTTTTTATTCTACTGTAAAAATATTCTTTTAATAAAATAAACAAAAATTATAAAATTATATTAAAATAAAATTTACTTAATTAGATATGTAGTAATTAAATATTAATTTATAATATATATATAAATATATTTATTTATTTAATTACTAAAATAGACAAATTAATTAGTTAAATTAAATACAATTTTTAATATAATAAATAGTATTTAATATTCCTAAATAAAATTTAAATTTATGTATGGCAAAATTTTTATTAAACATAAAAGAGTTTTTGAATAAATATTTATAGCTTTTAGGCTATTAATATTACTTATATTTAAAAAAATAGTTGTGTTTTCAATATTACAATTATTCTAGTATTGCATATAAATCAGACTCATAAGGTCTGTCTATTCAGGGGTGGATCAAAGAAGGAATTTTTGTCGAAAAGTTTGGCCAAAAAACTTAGGGGGTAGCAAGAGATTTTTTGTAAACATTAAAAAACTATATAATTATAATGCAAGTTAACTTAATTAAAACTGGACTTAGACTAAATTTAGCATTAATTTAGAAAATAGTTTCTAATTTTAAACAAAATTCTAAAAATTTAGCCTTTGGTAAATTGTAGGATGGGGGGGGGGGTTCTTATTTTCAAACTAAATATCATGGGTAATAAATGTCAATTTTTAAAATCAGGGAGAATTTTTGTCTGACCCCCCCCCCCCTTATGAATCCCTGAGATAAACTGAGATCTTCAAGATTACTATACAAATGCGTCAATAACTTCCGTTTCTGTAGCGACTCTACACTAACTCTAAAAGAGTTTATATATAACTGTACGGTATATACAGATGTATATCAACTGTCGATTGAATACTAGTCTTAATTCTAAACATGAAATTTGATATCTGTATACAAAACATACAAAATATATATTTAGAATCAAGATTTTCTAACTTTAACTTATAAACAATTTTTTTTACTAAGCAAAGCAAGCAAAAAAATTGATATTTATTTAATTTATAAGATTTGGCATTGGCAATGTTTTTATTTACAATAGTTGTTTATTTTTAATAGCTTTTAGTTAATTAATAGTTGACAAATATTATTATTTCAATTATAACTTTACAAATATTATAATTTAACATCATTTAATTTAAGTAATCAAGTACATATTTATACTTAAACTTTTTTACCTTTAAAATATTAAAATAATTATCTTATTTATTATTTTTCATGTTTACTTTTTAAACAATACTTATCTAGCAAGAATTGTTTTGTAAATATATTTACTGTATTTTTAAAAAAGAAAATTAAAAACAAAAATATTTTTCTCAAAGCTTAAAATTTTAAAAACAAGATTAAATTTATTTTTGTTATACAATCGCAATTATAACAAATTGAACCAATATATTGTTAGGATCTAAAAATAAATGAAAAAATAAACAAGAGACTTTTTGCAAAATTTTCATTTAAAGCTGATATTTATATATTTTACACAAATTAAAATAATTATGTTTTTTATTTTTTGCAAAAATTTAAACTAAAAATAATTTTATTATATAAACCAATAAAATTCATACAGACTAATTTTGACAATTTAAATAATTAATTTTAAAATTACAAATAACCATACATAATTAAACTATTTTAATTATTTATGTTTAAAATTCCTTAATTACAGTTTTAAACATTAAAAATAATGAATAATTATAATAAATAATTTTACAAGAAAGAATATTCTAGATTAGTTTTCAATTATTATTTTTTATTAAAAAATTTGCTGAAAAACTAAAAAATAAATTTATTTTGTAACATTTTCACCCACACATAAATAAAATAAATTTTATCAGCATCAAATTTGGTTTATTTTATTTTCTTTATAGTTCAAATGTACTTGATAAATATTCAGTTATTTTTGAATAAATATTTAAAAGTTATGCTCATATGAGAGCATATTATTTAAAACTAAAAATAAATGTAAATTTTATTTTCAAAGTCAAAACAGAATTACAGTAAATATCAATAGAAATTTTATTTTATATATAAAAATGTACTTGCAATTATAACAACTTAAATTGATAAAAATTGATATATTCCAGAAATGATTTGAAAAAAAAGCAAGAGAATTTTCTCGAAAGTCTGATTTATAGCTTAATATTTATAGCTTTTATTTTTATTTCAAATTAAGATAATTATGTTTTATATTATTACAAATTATGTCTTTGATTATAGAAACTCAATATTTTAATGGCTTTTTATTTTTTCGCCAAATAATGTTTGTTAACATCTCTTACTTTTAGTTATAGTTTGATAATAAAATTAATATTTTTTAGTTATTTGATATTCTAATAGGTGTATTAAAAGAAAAATTATAGATTTTTTAGTGAATAAGTGAAAAGATTGTGTAAAGTAGATGTTTTTGTCATGATTTACTTTAATATCAAATTTTATATTATTTAAAAGTAGATTAAAAACTAATGCTTTGTTATTACAACATAATTGGGATAATAATAAATAATTAACTTTAAATAATAACAAAATTTAATTTAGAATTCATTTATTTTTGACAATAATTCAATAACAACTAAATATTTGTTAAATAAGAATTTTGATATTAAAAAGAAATAATAATAATAATAATAATTAGCAAAGTAAAATTTTATTAAATTTAAATCTAAATTTCTGTTTTACAAAGGCGTTTTAATTTTGTTTTCCTCAATATGCTCAAATTTTTAAATTGGTAAAATTAATATTTTCTCATTATTAATTTTAAATATTCATTTGTAATGCCTACTTGTTAATAAATTTAAACTAAATAAATAATACAATTAAAATAAATTACAATATTTATTTAATTTAACTTGATAATAATCAGTTGGGTGGTCCAGAAATAGAATGTTTGCTTATTGAAACACATTTATACCCAATACGCAAAAGAGTTCAATATTATAATTATTTATATAAACAGTTACTTTTTTTTCTCATTTCAATCAATATATTTTATTTTTAACAAAAATTTTATTAAAATTACTTGCAATAACAATTAAATTTAAATTAAATTAACCTTAGTTATATATTAAAAAATTACAATTAGTTTAATAATTTTGAATATATATTAAAAATAAGTAAATATTTATATACTTGTTAATGTAACAGTTATATAATAAAATGAATTATTTGAAAAATGAATAAATTTTAATGTTTAAAACCAAAAGAATACAATAAAATAATTTTCAAAAATCTAAATAAATTACGATTGAAATTGAGATCACTTTGATTATAGAATTAAAGTATTAAAAAATAGTATTTTTATTACAATTGTATGTAATAGCGGTCGCACACAGAGCGCACATGAATTGCTTTAGGCTTTTCATGTATTTCAGAATCAATTTTCGCGAACATATAAAGAAGAGAATTCCAATTGGAGTGAGAACTGGATACAATTTCACGTTTCGCTATCATTATTCTGTTTTTGAATTTATTTTTTAATAATTTCGTTCGATATCCCAAACGAAGAACTGTTGCTTTCGATTGTCTTTCGGACAAAACACTAATTCACGAAAACAATTAAATTCTATATCGATGTGAAACTGAAACATATTTCATGTCTTTTATAATAATATGAAATTTAATGATCAAATAATAACTTCAATTATTGGTAATGTTTACATAAAATAAGATTATGAGTCAAGATTAAAATATTTCACCAAGCAAAACAATAAATTTTTAGATACAAAATCAAAATTCTTAACAATTTAGTTGATCTCGATAAAGAAATTTTTTTAATTTGATAATAAATTTAATTTTTAAGAACTTTTTTATTAATTAAATCTTAAGTTTTAATTAGATTTGAATTATTTAAATATTAGAATGAAGTGATGCGACAATAAATGCTTTTAAGTATTTGTTTGGTAATAGTTTATATATTTTGAGAAAATTTATACAAACCATTTGTTTATCAATTTTGTCACTATATTTGCTTTTAGACCTAAAGCAAAATATATAATATCTGATTTTGATGAAGAGTCAAATGACAATGACTAATGTGATCTCTTGGCGGTTAGTACACAAAGTACAGAATCAAATGTTTTAGATTTTATATTTTCTATTAATTTTCCTCAATTCCCGGTTTAATTATTTTACCCAGAATATATTCTTAAAACTTTTCAACTAAAAAGTAAATCAAACTATTTTATTTATTTTTATAAACATACTAGAAACATTGAAAAGTTAATAAGAATAAGGATAAGTACAAATTTAAATTTTTCAAAATTGTGAAATATTAAAATTTAAAATTTTGTTTTACAATCAGCCAAACCATATATAGAAACTAATTAATCAAATAAAGAAATTTATTTATATATTCAGTTTTATTTATTATTTAAAGTTTTAATTTTGTTGAAAATTTAAATTTTAAATTTCAACATTTTATGAATGAATTGGTCTTTGCATTTAATGGCACAAATCATATCTCATAAAAAGTATACAAAATAACGTTTAAAAATATAAATTAAAAAAATAAAAACTAAAAAATGTTTTCACTTACCGTATATAGACTTGCGTTGAAATATGAATTTTCTTTCTTTCATTTCGAAAGCAATTTTCACTCAAAAAAAAGTTTTATTACTATTTTTGCTTGCTAACGAAGTTAACTAAAAAGCTCAATTAGTTCAATTAATTTCAGTTTCACATTTAAATTATTATGTAATTGAATTTAAAACATTAAAACTTTTAAAATAAAGTTTATTAGATTTTTGAACAAATAGTTAAAAAAGTTTTTGAGCAGTGATTTAGAAAAAATCAATTTTCAATTTGTAAATCTGAACATAAATTAGAGATGAGTTAATGAAAAATTCAAAAATAAACTCAAACTGAATTGATGTGTGAGAGAGTGAAATAAAGTAATAGAAAGAAGGATTGGGAGAGAGGATTTGGTATAAGAGCCAATCCAATTGTTCAAAACTATTGTTTTTTAGTTTTGTTCAGAAATTTCTCCGACATTGTTGTGTTCGGAGTTAAAGGTGAAATCGATAGCAATATTATTCGCTTTGGTTTCTATTATTTTATTTTATTTTAGTTTTTTATAATATGAACCCAAGAAGAAGAGGAGATGCCTAACAGTGCAGTACAATGAGCACGAAATTACATTTTAAAACTGATTCGCATGTTTGATACCACAAATGCTCTTTTTCACGGCTTGTACTCATTCTCTATACTCTTCTCTTCTCTTCTTCTCTTTACTCTTATTATTATATTCTGTTGTCTAATCAATCACTGATTCAATTGAATGTCAGATAACTTTCCAAACAGATTGTTGTATACAAACTGTACCCAACTTTGCATGAGAACTCATTCTCCACTCTCTCTCCCCCTCCCTCTCTCTCACTTCTCTCTCTCAGTTCTCATATCGTGTTTTGAAATATGTAAAAAAATCTAGTTTTCAGTCTCTTTATGAGAATCACGTTTTAGAGATCATTATTAAGATGTCAACAATGAAAATATAGACTAACACTACAGACTCTCTCTCTCTCTCTCTCTCTCTCTCTCTCTCTCTCTCGCTCTCTCTCTCTCTCGCTCTTTCTCTCTCGCTCTCTCGCTCTCTCTCTCTCGCTCTCTCTCTCCTGCTCTCTCTCCTGCTCTCTCTCTCCCTCTCTCCCTTAGAGAGCATCACTTGTTCTTCAATATAATAAATTCCTATCTTTTGCAACACTTTATATCGATATTGCCTTCAATTACATTGTCTTCTTGTGTACAAACGAGTATTCATTATTCAATCCATTCAATCAAATTACGATCACTTCCTATATTTTACAGTTATTTAATTATTACTATTTTTTGTTTGGGATTTTAATTTTAAACATTTGTTTGGATATTAAAGAATTAAATGCTTTTATTTTTTTTGAAATATTAAACCAATTAATTTAAAATATTTATTAAGATGTCTTAAAAATAAACTAAAATATAATTTTAAATTTAAATTACAATTCAGTAAAAATGTTATGAACTAGTATAAAATAAAATTGTATTTATTAACCTAAATATTGAAAGTTTTATATTATATAAATATTAACATTAAAAGCACAAAATTTAATAATTATATTTAAAGAAAATTCGGATTTTATTAATTTTTTAAAGATTTAAACTTTATTTTTTAATCAAAAAGAATTTAATTTTAGTGTCCAATAAACCGTTTATTTAAATTCAACAAAATATTTAACAATTTTACACTTAAATTGTATAGAGTTGCAAATAAATAATTTAAATAACATGTAATATTAAAATAATAATAATAATGATAATAATGATAAATATATAATTTTTACAATAAATTTTAAAAAGTTTTATTCTTAGTGTATCAAAAAAATTAATTATATATTTATTAAAAGTATTTCAATATATAAGATAAAGTACATTGTACAAGTTATTGCATAAAAAATTTAATTATTTTAAATTAATTTCACTAAAAAATAATAAAAAGGTGTTTATGCGAGAAATTAAAGAATGATTAAATAAACTCGTGATGTAATGTGAGACATAATAAACAGCTAATAAGTTGGGAGCGGCAAAAGGTGTGCAAACGGGTGTGATATCTAATGCGCTTGCTCATAAACACCAGACGACAAGTTAAGCAAATAATTTGACAGAATAAACGTCAAAATAAACTTTTTATATTTAAATATTTGTTTTTATATATTTATTTCAATTTATTAAAAGGTTTGTTTGAATTTAAGACAATTATTAACACTAAATGAGTTTGAAATTAAAATTTTACAAACTTTTAACTCAAAATAAGTATTCAAATATTGATTTTATCGAAAAATACATTTTACAAAAAAAATTATAAAAGTCTTTAAACATTTGAATATTGAATGAAAAAGTCTATAAATGATTAGAATTATAAAAATGTTATCAAAATAATAGTTTAATTGAGATAAATATGAAATAAATAATTTGATATTTAAGCCAAAATTTTATTATTAGTATTAAGTTTTGAATCAATTCATAGCACACATGACCCCACACTCGAAGACGGCTTCAGCGGTCATCTGTTCTAACAGCCGGTGCTGTCCATGAGTTACCCGAAGACAGTCTTCATAACAGTTCCTCAACTGTTGAACAAACTCTCGATTCGAATGTTTTGATTCGCATTCACTCAGAAGTAGTGCCAAAATGAGTGACTTTTGCGGATAATATTCGCCATAAATAGTGACTTCGGAACAGATGACACGAAATATCGATTCAATTGTTTTTATAATCCTATAATTCAACCATTTTTTTCGGTAAAACTTAATAAAAAATTCATTCAAAAAGCTATCGAAGAGTTTGTAATTGACTTTTGAGTCGAGATTTTGATCGCATTTAAGACATTTGCAGTCAATCAGAAATGTCTTCAACTCTTCTCGTCTTCTATTCCTGTTTTGAGCCAAACCGACAAAACTTATTGTAATCTCTTCTCAGAAACCAATCGATTTCATGGCTCGAACTTCAAGACAATGTTCTGTCAATTAAAAAATAATTTAAATAAATTTTTGATTTAAAACAAAATTCAAATTCATTTTTCGTTACCATTATTGGCGACAATTATGGTTGAGTTTGGAAGACATGAATGACTTAATAATTTTATTGCAGATATTAGTTAATACAAATAAATATTTGCAACAATTTTTAATCAAATCGATTTGCGTTAAATTTTATAATTAAATATTTTCTTAAATTATTGCTTGTTATGCGAGGTCTGTCAGTAATTATACATTTTAACAAAGAAAATGATCTTTCAACTTCGACAGACACTAGTGGGCAAAATCTCGTTAAATATTTAAACAAAACTTCGTTATTGTTAATAAATTCAATTAAATTTGGATTTTTTTCAATTGAATCTTCAAGTTTTGTTAAATATGTAGTTCCACTTAGTTTTAACTTCGCATCTAATATCAGTTTATATGCACTTTCTGACGCAAGTCTTGGATTTTCTAATTTTGTTATAAAATCCGCTAAAAATTCAAATTTTCTTATTTGATATAATTGTTTTTCAAATTCACTGCAATTAATTTTTTCGCGAATTTTCATTTCAAATGTCTTTTTAAGTTTAATAGAATTCACAAAATTTTTAATTTTATCAAAATTTTCACTTAGAAAAATTGCACATTTAATAAAAGTACCCCAACGGGTTATGACAGGAGTTGGCGGGATTTTAAGCTCAGTTTTTTGCTTATATAGTCTTCGCATTTTCGGATACATTAACATTTTTTTAATTCGAGACACAAATAAATTAATTTCACTATTAGTTTCTCTGATATTATTGCACACTAAATGTAAACAATGAGCTAAACACGAAATATGATACAAATTTTTAAATGTTTCAC
>JAQFXP010001231.1:0-20638 GCA_034693685.1 Belba bartosi
TGCGGTAATGCGATGGTGGCTGCTAGACTTGCGTCACAGGGTGATGCAAATTGTCTTGGAGTCATAAGCGGAGGTGTGTGCCAGGCTAGTGCGCTTCTTCTTGCTTTTACATGTGGGCATCTAAGAGATATCATTAAATTAGGTAATTTAAATGGTATACTTGGAATACCCACATAAATTAGTGTATTTTTTAAATTGTTATTTTTGTGTTTAAATTAATCTTTCAATCTTATTATACACAATTCGTTTATATTTTTAAATTTTAGAAAATATACAGTAATTTTAAAATGTTGCAATAAAATAAACATAAATAAATAAATAAATTTTTTAAAATTAAAACAAACGTATAACTTTTAATTTATTTTGTACATTTAATTTAAAACATTAATTTTAGATAAAATAATAAATAATTTAAAATAGATTAAATAGTAATCATAAAAATAATTAGATTTTATCTAGTTTATAGTCGATATTATTTTATTGTTATTATGACAAATTAAAAATATTTTAGGAATTTTGTCGTTATTTATGGCCATATTTTAATTTCGTATAAAATTGAATTTTTGTTTTAGTTTTTATTTTTATTGGTAAGTTTATTAAAATAATTAATTTAAATTCATTTAAAATAAAAGAATCTAAAACCGTTTTAAAAGAATATTTTAATTTATTCAAAGTTTTAGTCTGTTTTTAAACAAGCATTTTTAACTATTAAAATTTAAAACCTTCAATTATATTTCTACCAGCATTTTAATCATACAAAAACATGATATTTGCATAAACTTTTAAAGTATTTGCAGATATATGGTTTTGCAATTTTTATTAAACAGTATAAAAGATAATTATCAATTTTAAACTTTACTAATCGTAGATCTGACTAGTCAGCTTACAGATGTATATGTATAAATTAATTATATTTTGTTAATAATATTTTTCTAAATCTTCTAGCACACTTTTTATATATTTTTTGCAATGACAAAAATATTTCAAATCATAATTTAATTGAAAATAATAATATTGCAACAAGACACTTTTTGGAAAGAAAAACAAATAACAGTTGGTTTATTTAATTTTAAATAAAAATATTTTATTTAAAACATTTTTGCTTTATTTTAAATAAATAAGCGAACTGTGCCAAGAAAAAAAACAAAACATGTTAAAAGTCATAAATATGCAAAAAAAAATCGGTAGCGTGTAAACAACCTTTTATGATTTAAAAACTAAATTTGAAAATATAATAAAAAATAATTTTATTAAATTTTAGGTCATAGCAGACATTGCAGAAATAATTGTAGAAATGAGGGAAAAGGCGTACAAAAGTCACAACAACAACGTATTGTACTGAAATGAAATTACATTGGAAACGGATGGCTTTTTATCAATTGTTAACGGAAACAATGGTCCTATTAATACAGAAATTAATAACATCGGTAATGGAAACATTGTACTTGATTATATATTTATAACTTGTTATAGTGGTAACGGTAATGACAATAGTATTGTAGTTGACACGACGGTTATTACTGGCGCTGTAATCCTACCGATAAGCACCATAACGGTAAATGTTAACACAGCAATGCCTACACCCATTCCGGTAAAGCTTTGTTTCGCTTTAACATGCAATTACTAAATATTTTGTTGTGGCACATTTCTGGCACAATTTGCAAACTTAAGGGTTAGACAAATAAACATGGATAGCCGAATACTTACATGTTGGTAGACTTCAGTTTCGAAATCTTCCTTATTGTAATGCAATCCTTAATGCATCTATGACAAAATGTGATCCATTAGCTTCTACTGTTTCATCTACATGTATTAATCTAGACTTGGCAATTACTAACGTTCAAATAAATGCTCTGCTTGTACTAATTGTCAATGGCTAATAAATTAATGCTTTGTCTATGTATATCATTTATTTATTTAATTAAAAATTTTCTCCATATAATTATTTTATTCTTTTAATTTTCTTTTTATTTTTTAAAATTAAATTTTAATTAAATGTATAGATTTACTATATCATATATGATGGCGATAATTATTTAAATTAATGTTTAATTATCTAGTTAAATCAAATACTGTATATAATAAAATGCTAAAAAAACTTTTGATTTAAAAATAATTTATTTAATTAAATTTAAAATAAATGCATTTAATAATTAATAAAGCTATTTTTTAGTTAAAATAATTAAAAGCATATAACAAATAAAAATGCATTAATCTAAAAATTCATAAAAATTCTGTGTAGCATAGACGACCTTGTATGTATTAAAATTTATTCTAATAATCAATAATAACTTAAGCCAAATGCGAAACAATTCTAGAATTGGAAAAGATATAATTCAAATAATTAGAATTGATTTCTGATATGTGATTTTTAAGCTAGATTCTAGATTTACATTTTTAAAAGTTTTGTAGTTTAAAGTTTACATATTCTACTGTATATTAAGTTAATAAGAATATAAATGAATTATAAAAATTAAAATAATTTTAAATTATAATAATTTTCTAAATCACTAATTGATTTAAAATATATTTATTTTACCCGACTAACTCTTGTATCTGTAACTGGGAAGTTTTATTGAAAACTAAACTTTGAACTTTTTTTTTATAAAATTAACGCTCAGTTAAAAATTGACTAAATTTTGTTACATTTTCTATCATTTATTAGTTTAAAAAATAATAAGCACAAACGTTTAACTCAAACAATAAATTACAAGACATTGATTCAACATGCTTATTTTATAAAACAAATATATATTTAAATATTTGAGTTATAAATGATTAAAAAAAATTATTTAACTAAAATTAAAATTTAAAACATATAATTTCTGGTATAATTAGATTGTCAAGTATCACCTGTTTATTTTCGGGTTAAACAAGTTTATTGTTTTTGTTACGAACTGGTAAAATGTAATCAGTTCCAAATTTATTTACTAATAATAATATTTTTTGCTGTTTAGACAAAAATTTAAAAAAATTCATGTTTGTTTTAATTAAGATTAATATTAAAGATTTAAATTAAAAACAAACATTTTAAAATAATAACTTATTTATAAATTTTATCGCATAAAAGCTTTTTTGAAATGATCAAATTGCATCAAAATCTTAAATGTTTGATATATTTTTCAAAATAAGTTTTAAAAAACTAAATTAAAAAATTTATTATAACATTAAAATTTTTTTTCTTCAGTATTGCAAACAAATATTATAATTAAAAATTAAAAAAAATTTATTTTATATTTTAAAAATAAACTATAAATTCTTATTTTAATTAAATTCTTTGTTCAAAAACATTTATAAAATGTATTATATATAAACAAATATAAAATTTTTTATTAAATGTTTAGCAATTGTTAAAACAATAATGTAACCGCAATAATTAAATGAAATTTTTTTATTTTATAAAGCAATTTACAAACGTAGTTTGCCAATTTAAATGTTATTGAACTAAAAAATATGTTTTTAACATTATCATTAATAGAACATAATTTTTTCATTTAAAAAATAGGAAATATATAAAATTTAATCTAATTAAAAAATTATAATTACGCAACCATATTTATGTTTTCTATAAAAAGAGCTGTAATGTTTTATTTAACTTTATGATTTCTACAAATAATAATTAAAACATGCATTTTTATTCAATCTTGTTTTTATTTTTTATTTGCATTGGTAAGTTTAATAAATTAATTTAGATAGTTGAATTCAAAATTAAATTTTCCAGCACTATTAAAATTTTAATTATTAAATTTATAAAATTAAACAAATTTTATTTATAACAAATATTTTTAAATGTTTAAATTTAATATTTGACTTAATTATACCTAGTTAAATTAATTTATATTTATATTAAATTGCAAATTATTTTTAAATTAAAAATTGCATTTACATCTTTTTACAGCACACATTATATATATTACATGTAATGGCAATAAATTTGCAAAACAAATTACAGCTGAACATGATAAAAATGCGCAAAATATTGTTTTGGAAGAAAGAACAATAAAAAGTTATTGTAATAAGCATTTAATTTAAAGTTTGTTGAAATATAAATAGTATTATTTGATATAGTTAGAAAATATAAGAAAATTGTGCCAAGAAGAAAAACAAAACATGCTAAACGTTACAAAAAAACAAAAAAAATTGTAGATTTTAAGCAACCTAGTATGTTTTAAAAATTAAAATTTGTAAACATATTAAAATTAATTTCAATAAATTTTAGGTCATAGCAGTGATTGCGGAAGTAATTGCCGAAACGGGAGGAAAGGCGTACAACAGTCACAACAACAACATATATTACTGTTGAGCAATGGAAATGTATTTAGCAATGTTGGTTTCTTACCAGGTGGTAACGGAAACAATGTACTTGTTAACACCGGTATTGGAAATAATGGTCCTGAATTTATATTCATACCTGACTATAGTGATATTGTTAATGGCAATGTCGGCGGCACAGCCGTTACTGCCGGTGCAATATCATCAGCTGGTGTGACGACTTCTGGTGGCAACCTATCCATAGCCACAACAACAACCGTAAATTCACTTTGTATTCCATTGACGTGCGATTCACCGGTTATTTGTTGCGGCACTGGGAGTATTGCCGGCGATAATCAATCGATTGGACAATTATGCTTTACTGTCCAAACACAACTTCCTTCCGAACAAGCTTGTACTAATATTGCAAACGGCCCTCTTGTTTGCGATACAAGCCGTGGTGCCGCTCTTTTACAAGCTGCTTGTGTTAGATTAAGTATGCTCTTAGCATCTGGTGTTTTAACTGGCTAAATTGTTGTCTTGTTAAAGTAATTTATGTATTTATTTATTTATTGGTTAATATTAATTGTTTAGTATATATTTACTTTATAATTTTATCGGTATTATATTATATAATTAGTGATATAGCATATGCATTTTAAAATTAATGTATTTTTAAAAAGGTTTAAATTACTTTTATTATTAAAACAGACTTGTATTTGATTTATCTTATACATTTTATTTTTAAAACTAATTTTAGATAAAATAATAATTATATTTAGCAAAGAAAACACGAAAGCATTTTAAAATTGCATTTAAACATTGCTATTTATAAAATTAAATTAATATTATTTTTGTATATTTGTTATTTGTAAGTTTTAAAATTATGTAGATTAAATTTATTTAACGATTAATTCTATTAAGAGGTCATTGTAAAAATAGTTCTAGAACGTAATTTCTGCTATTTTGTTTTTGCAAAATTATACGCCGGAACATTTATTAATGTCATTTTTTTGTTTTATACAATTATTACCATATAAAACGTCAATTAAATAATTTTAAAAAATAATAATTAAAATAAAAAAATATATAATTTACTTTGGCAGAAGTTGAATCTAATAACTTTTCAACGAGAGTCCGCATCTTTAATCTCGGCGTAATTAACGCTATGATTTCATGTATTAATTATGTTTACTTTCTCATTTTTTTTATTAATTCTAACATTGAAACTCTCATGCGTTTTTTAATAATATCATTTTGAAAGTAATATTTATTCTTAACTGAACTACAATGCTTACGCTAATATGTTTTTATAGTATAAGAATTATATTACAGTATATATTTAATCATAAAATAATTATGTTTTTCAATTTGTATTCCAATATTTTGTAAACCAAAAATATAAAATGGATTAAGTTATCTAAATTATATTAAATAAATTAAATGACATTATATTAAAAACAATATTTTAATTACTTAATTATAAAGAAAATAAATTTAAATAATATTAATAAAAAATTAATAAGTTAGTAAAATAATATTTAAAACGATATTATAAATTTTAATGCAGTAATATTTCATTTATTGTTTAAAATACACAAAATTGTTTAATTTATTTAATAAAATAAAAACTAATTTTGAATCGTTTAGTCCAAACAAATGTTTGACACAGAATCTAATTATCAAATTCGCTTCAACTGAATTATATCGAATCGGTTATGTTTCTGAATAGAGTCAATGATGACATTAGTTCTGTTCAGAGAAGGTCTGCAATACATAAACCCACTGGTCTCCAACTATTAAGAGTTCAAAAGGGTTAGTTATTTTGTTTTACTGCTTATTAAGAAATACAAAACAATATATCTGAAAATACTCGTAGGCCTATCTCAGGCCTATTCAGTTAACATGTTTTTGTATGTTTAATAAATAGTAAAAAAGCTAACTAACACTTTTGAATTTTTATAACTGAAGACTACTGCATAAACCTATTCTCGTATTCATTACATTAATTATATTTTTGATAAAATGTGTGATAAATATATTACCAAATAATGATAATTCATATGCTTTAATTCATACACAAATACATATATTTATATTATAAACTTATATTTTATGAAATTAATTTTATTAAAATTATTATTAAATTAATGTATCAAATAAAATCAAATAAATTATTTTCTTTCAGAAACATATTTAATATCTATTTGATTTAATATGCATTAAAACTTGCCATATTTTAATGTGTTTGAAAAAAAATAAAACATGCGATTTTATTCAATTTTGTTAATAATTTGTATTTTTATTAGTAAGCCTAGCGATTTATTTAGATTAATTTATATATTATTACTTATTTTAGCATTTTAAATTAATTTTAAATGATTTTAAAACAGAAAATGGAACCAATGAACCTGCTGAAATAGATTATGGAAAAATTGAACCGGATAATAATGAAAATAAAAACAATGGCCTTGAAAACAACAAAAATGGATTATTATCGGGCAATAGTGGAACTAATAACGACAATACAAATGATAATAACGGCGACACACCAGGTAAATCGGCTGGGGTAGAAACACCTGTTGATTTGTCTGACCATGGTGGTAACCAACACACACCAGGTGCCAACTTGTGTAATCCACTCAAATGCAATTCAAAGCTAAGTTGTTGCGAAATAGTAAGCGATGTTTCCATCTCAGAGGTATCGATTGGAATCATTTGTAACGGAGGCTTAATTAATAAACTTATTTCAGTTAACTTTGCTGTTTGTGATGCATTCATGGATTCGAACAAGTGCAATCCATTAACTGCTATTAGCCTTGGTGAAAAAGTATGTGGTAATTTCTTAGTTCTTGCACTCGATTCTGATGTAATTAAACAACTTCAGGAATATGTTGGTTGAAATTGTGTTCTGTTTATGTAATTTAATTATTTATTTAAATATCAATATTAAGTGTTAGTAAGTAATTATATGTAATCAAGTTTTATATTTATTATTTTTAATTTTTGTTGTAAATTTATTGCTAAATTGGTTCATGTCTTTTTTATGTTTTATTTCTGTTTAATAAATAATTTTTTATATTTAAAATTTTTAAATTTATAATTGATTTATAGATAAGTGTTTGAAAATTACTGAATGTTTTATAAATTTAAAAGCATGCACAAATTTTGCTTGTAAAACAAATTTATAATTAGTTAATTTTAACGAGTAAATATATTCAGTAAGTTAAAATTGATAGCTAATTATTTAAAATATTATTAATTAATAGTGAAAATTTTGCAGTTTAAAGTTTTTTTTATATATATTATCAAATTGCATTTGAATTTTAAATTAGACTTGTTTTACTAAAATGAGTTTATTGTTAATAACTTATTTTCAGTAATTGTTTCTACAAAAATTTAAACCGATCTAACATTGTTTGTTCGTCTAATCCTTTAAAGCGCATTGTTGGGGTTTTAGCCCAATATATATAGACTTTACTTAGCATCTTACAAAAAGCTTCTAGATATGTGCTCATGCTATATACTTAATTCATAACTTAAGTTACAATAAAATAATTTATAATTTAATGATAATTGTTTATTTGCATAGATTTACACAAATATCAATAGAGGTGACCACCGAATAAAATGTTTGTTAACTTTTATATTATTTGCTAGACAAACAAAAACAATATATCTGCAAGATCAGTTATAGTGCAGATACACTGTTTTTGTATGTTTAGTAAACAATTAAAGTGTTAATCAACTCCTTTGAACTATGAAATGTTGCCACAACTAAATAGCAATATCATAAATGTAAATAAAAATTTTAAAATTACGTTTTATTTGACATAAATTTTATGAATTAAAATCTTAACTACGTATAAAGTAGTGAAAGTTTATTCAGCTAGTACATTAATTTATTGTAAAAACGAAAATAAAAGTAAAGATTTGCGCAGCTTAGGTAAATCCAATGACATTGTAATAAATTACTACTAATAATCAGTGAACGGAACTATCAAGTTTTTGGATCCAATTATTTAATATTTCCTAGCAACTTTATGGATATTTTACAATGTAGACGCTACAGATCAGGGAATATTTTTAGCGCAAATTTTAAATTGTTCCGTTTATTGCTAACAATGCTTTGAATATTTTAATTATTTATTAAATCTAAAAACTAATGTTTTAATTTTAGGAACAATTTTATATTTTATTTTAATTATATATTTTTTCTTTAAATGATATATCTATATAAATGTAAGTTGTCAATATGTTTAAAGAAAGTAATATCATTTCAAATAAAATTTTATTTTTAATAATTTTAAAACGCAGAAGACAAATTTAATTATGGAATAATAAATAATTATTAGTATTTATATACTGTATAAACAAGGCTGAGAAGTATAATCTTATTACTTTTTTTGATAGTTATATAAATGAAATTTGAATAATAATTACATATTAAAATGTATTCAACGTGTAACTAATATATTATTAAATTTAAATAAGAATTTTTTACTTTAATCAAAACTTTGATTAACCACAATCTGCATTATTTTTGAACAGTTTCGAATACTATCTGTATTCTTCTTCAGCAAGAGTTCAAATCAAATTAAATTGAGTCAAGTATTGCATTCGCCGAACAGTTTGAGTGGATGTGGAGAGAATGTTGTAACTTGATAATTGTTACCAATTAGTTTATTTATTTTAATTTTTTACATTTTATGTATTGTGTGTTAAAGTTAAAATGTATTATTTGTTCAGTATATAATTGCACAAAAGTTAAATTAAAATATCTCGAAAAATATTTGAGCCAATTGTGCAAAATTTTACTTATGACAAAAGAACAATATTAATTATGAAATTTATTTATCAGATATTGCAATAATCACTTTACCACCAATTGTCATAAGTTTTTGTTTGACACTCATCAGCCAAATCTGTGCAAGCATATGAGAAACTTTTTGACTAATATTAATTCGAAAATATTTGAATATATTTAAAATGTTGGGTACTTTAGACCTCTACGAGTACTCTCTTTTACAAAAAAAACTAAATCTTTTTGTTAGGTTTGGCCTTTGGCTCATTCGGCGATTTTTAGACTTAGATACAAAATGAATGTAATTTACATAAAAACATTTCTGGTCACTTTTGTCGTCAAATTGGGTTAAAATAAAAGATTATTAATTGCTTGGTATTTTTTAATAATTTATGTAATAGTCGTCTTAAGATCAAGTGTTCACGTGACATTACAAAACAAAATATTAATGACTTTATTTGTCTATTTTAGTGTGAAATTTGTAAGAGTGTTTCTCGATTTTGGTTAAAACTTTAAACAAACTGTTGTTTGACATTGACTAAGTATTATATAAATTTACCGATACTTTTTTCAAAGTTTTAAAGAGTCTTTAAAAGTCTCAAATTTACTGGATTTTGTATTTTGGATATAAAAATGCACAAAAAATTTAACTATAACATGTCTTTGATTTAATATCATTACCAAATGGGTGGCAATAATAAATATTTTAAAAATAATTCTCATAATAATTAAATTAAAGAACAAATCGAATACATCTTCGACTGCAATGGTAAAAAGGGTCGCGCGCGCGGCTTTATAAAACTTTGTGCAACTATATACTAAACAGATAATATTTACATTAGATTCTGTTACTTGATATGTGGCAAGCAGTATTTGTTATTTGATTTAAAATTTTATATTTTAAACAAAACCATTTAAGCAATTAATACATTTATTTTTATTATTAATAACATGGATATAATATTAGTTAATATAGTTAGTATTATATAATATTTTTTATTAACTTTATATGTTAACATATTTTTTGAAACAAAATAATATGCGACAATATTTTTAATTCTTATTATTAACACTATACATGCATTTTTTAATAACGCTAATTATTTAACAATTTTAAGCCAGTTTTATTTTTAACAAATTTAAATATTTGATTACGTTTCAATTTTAAATTCCTTTAATAATAATTTAATTATTGTAATATTTATAACTCTTTATTAATATTTAATTCAATAATTCTGTTTATTTATCTTTAATAGTAAACTCAATTATATGTTCTGCAAATTTTTTTCATATACAGTATAATTGTTGTTAATAAAAATATTTTATTAGATATATAAAACAGCATTTTCCCCATTAATAGTAAAATGTTTTGAAACTTTTTATTTAAAAAAATTTTTGTTTGTATTAATATTAATTTGCCATAATCAAATGTTTAACAATTTTTAAATCTATTTAAAGAACATAAATCTTAATTGTATTTTCAAATAGTTAGGGTTAAAAAAGATTGGGGGGGGGGGGAGGTACAATCTAAAACTATATATGCAATTATTTTTAAATGCGTTAAAATTTTGACACGTTTTTTATTTAAATTTTAATTTTTCAAATGTGTTAAATATTAAAACATGCATTTTTATTTAATTCTGACATTAATTTTTATTGGTAAGTTAAATAAATTAATTTAATATAAATTAATTTTATCATATAGAAAATATTTATTTATTACAATTGCAGTAATTTTTAAAATTAATTATCAAAAAATGTTTAAAAAACAATATATAAAATAACTATTTTTTAAAAATTTATTAAATTTAAGATTTTATTTAAAATGCATTATTTTTAAATTTATGTATTTTTAAATGTAAATATTTAAAATTAATTCTTAATTAAAATTTTAAATAGCATTTAATGTCTATATTACATGTAAACGCAATAATTCTCCAAATCAACAGGATGGAAATGAAGAAAACAACGTTTTTGATGGAGGCGAGAATAATTCTTATAATAAACAATTTTTAATATAATTAATATATTCTTGTTTTAGCTAGAAGAAATAAACATGATGCGTTAAAGAAAAAAATACAACAAGCTAAAGATCATAAAAATGCAAAAAAATTGGAAAAGCGTATACGACATGGTAAGTTTTAAAACAAAAATTAAAAACATATTTATAAAAATAATAAAAATAACTTTTAGATGAAAAACGTAATTGCGGAAAGGATTGTAAAAACAAAAAGAAAGGCGTAAAACAGCTTGACAAAATAATTAATAATTTGGGCAATGAAACCACAAATACAAATGAACTTGGAACTGATAGAGTTCCAGATGAAAATGAGAACAATAGACCTGGTGACACTGAAAATGAAAATAATAAAACTGGTATTACAGATAGTGAAAACAAAGGACTTATTGAAAATGGAAATTCTACTCCTAGTCCTGGTAACACAGAAAATAAATACACTGAACCTTTTGAACCTGAAATTAAAGAACCTGGTGTAATTGAAAGTGGATATAATAAAACTGTCAATACAGAAAATGAAAGTATTGATCCTGGTGACACTAAAATTGATAATAATGGTAATGGTGACACTGAAAATAAAAATAATGAGCCTGGTATTACAGAAAATAAAAGCAATAGACTTGTTGAAAATGACAATGGAAATTATACTCCTAGCCCTGTTAACACAGAATATGAAGACATGGAAATTGTTGAACCTGAAATTAAAAAACCTGGTGTAACTGAAATTAATAATAATGGTTCTGGTAACGCAAAAAATGAATAATATGAATTTAGTGATATAGGAAATGCAAGAAATATATTTGTAAAAACTAGAAATGTTAATAATTTGCAATTAAAAATATTAATTAATATTTTTAATTGTAAATTTTATTTGTAGACTTCGGTTTTAAATAAAAATAATTTTATATGCAATAAATCTAAACTTAAACAATCTAGTTTATTTTTATAAACATTGTTAATCACAAAACTATAGATTTAAATTAAATCTATTTATTATTTATTAATAATTATTATTTATTGTAAATTGAGTTCTATAAAATAATTTGGAAACTTTTATAAACTTTTGCAAAAATCAATATATTATTTTAATAAAATAATTAAAAATTATTTTTATTTTAATTAATTTGTAGTAAATGAGATAATAAACATTGAAATGATTACAATTATTTAGTTTATATTTGATATTAACATACTTAACATTAACCAAATAAAATAACAATATTTTTGAAATATTTTATTAATATTTTGTCATAATTTATTATTATTTAAAATTTTGTAATTTTTATAATACGACAAAAAAGCGAATGAAAACACAATAAGTTTCGTTACCATTTATAAAGAAGTTTTTACTCAAAATGTTTTAAAATTATGGTCAAAATAATATTATATTATAGAGTATTGTAATAGGCAATTAATATGTATTGCAAAATAGTTTAATTTATAGTTAATTTTATAATCAAGTTTAATCAAATGATTGTATGAAATACTTAATTAATGAATAAATGTTCTAACACTACATAGCTAGTCATCTAAATGTAAAGTCAACCACATTATAAGGTATAAAAGCAAATGTATATTATATTCATTATATATCTTTTCAGTATTCAGTATATATCCAATTATTATCTCATTCATACACTAGTTAATGTACAATATGTGAGACACTATGATCTCCCAGTCCCTATGAGCTGTGACTACATTATATATGCTTTATATATATTTTAAATAAATAAGAAATAAATAGTATTTAAATTATATTTAATTTGTGTTTGATTTGTGTTTGTGTATGTGTACCGAAAGTCAGACATTGGATGACTTTCGGAAACAATTGTCTCAACAATTAATCTGTTCCCGACTGAAGTCTCGGTGCACTCGATGGGCGCCACCTTATTGGTCAACCGAAAAAACGAAACCCAACACACAAGCACCGGGTGGTCAGGAACAGAGTCGTGCGTCTATTGGTTGACACCTCTTTTCGCTATATCCTCAATAGGCATATGACATCATGATGAACGGATCAGATTTTATTTTAGATATAATTATTAATTTACATTACATTAAATTATATTGAAAACAACATTTCAAATAAGTAATTATAATAAAATAAATTTGAATTAACGCATTAAATATTTTATAAGTAAATAAAATAATATTTTATCAAGAATAATGTTAAATTATTATATTATATATAATTTTAATCCAATATTGTTAAATTACAAATTTTGAATAATACATTTATGCTATATTAATATTACTGTATATTTTTATTATTTGAAATACACAAAATTGTTTAATTTGTATGAATTTAATAAAATAATAAAATGGAAACTAATTTTGAATCGTTTAATCCAAACAATTGTTTGCCACAGAATCTGATTATCAAATCCGCTTCAACTGAATTATATCGAATCGGTTTGTGTCTGAATAGAGCCAACGATTACATCAGTTCTGTTCAGAAAAGGTCTGCAATACATAAACCTATTTTCTTATTCATTACACAAATTATATTTTTAATAAAATCTATTATAAATTTGTTACCAAATAATGATAATTCATTTGTATTGGTAATATTTGGTGATTATGGTCACTATTTGGGAATACGGTATCAAATAAGTGCAATGATATTATTGTCTACAATCTTTGCAAATATGTCGCAAATAGAAAATTACTATAACTATAGAAATGGTATAAAACCGACATTACTTGCAGTGTTTGAAATGATGTCGTTTTGCGTTCGCCTATAAGTGTTGGTCTCACAGATAAACTCATTATTCGAAAATTGATTAAAAAACAAAAATTATATTAAAATTTATCAAATTTAATAATAAATATATAATTACAAGTTTTAATATTTTGTTAATATTCTACATTACTTAATCTTTGATTTAATATGTTTTTTATTTTAAACACATTTATAAATGTACAGGCTGCTTATTATTTATTTAATATTATTTCTTATCAAATTATTCATTTCTATTTATTATGTTATTATTTTAAATATAAACTTGATATAATTTAGAAATTAACACAAAATAATTTTAAAATTAATAGAAAATATTTTTATTTATTTAATTCTATTTTTGCCGAAATATGTGAATATAACCAAACTTTTTGGTTAAAATTTTAATTATTATTTTGGCTGACAATCGGAAACATTTCTATCATTTGTTTAATTATATTATTATATACAACGATGGATATAATAAATATATTAATTGTATCTTACACATTTATTGTTTTTACGTTAATGTTATTATTCGTAATATTTACGGCCTCGTCAGTCAATTCAAAAACAAATAAATTGCACAAAATTTTAAATGATTTATATGTAAAACATTTTTCAAATTTCAATAAATACAGAATTGTTTTATTAATAGTCAGACTTAAAGTAAGTTCAATATTTATAATTATCATGTGAATTTTTTCAAATTCTAAACTTTTACAGTTGCAGTCAATGATTGAACGAATAGCTTTAAAAAAAAGTTGGATTTTCGTGTTATTCGTTGTTTACTATTAATTATTTTCGTTGTTATGAAATAAGTAAAGAAAATAATTAAAGAAAATATTTATGCAATAAAATTAATATTTAATTAATTAACAGATATATGCAATGTTTTCGCTGCTATTTCTTAAAATATCAGAAATGATTTAATTTATTAATTATAAAATATATATTTATTTAAATTTGTATTATATTATTTTGTAACCCATATTAATAATATTGATTAATTGTTTTTGTATTCTATATTATGGTTTTGTTTTGGGTGTTCGACTAACCGTTTAATGTAAAACTGCAAAACTCAATACTAAGTTGTTGTTTTACATTAAACGTAGTTTCCATCTTAGATTAATCAAGTGGAGTTATTTGATGACGAAATTTAATTAATAAACTTCAAAAATGTTAGTTAGCTGCAGATAAATATGGTTTTGCATATGCAGTATTAATTTTAAAAAACTAAAATTGTTTTACTTTACTAGTTGGAAGTCTCATTTTATATATTAATGGTTTGTTTGTGAAAAATATCTTGTGGTTACAATAAATGCATTTTTGTCAATAATATATTAATTAGTAATGTCTTCAATAAAAGGCTCGCGAGCATTGAGTTGATTATGACTATGACTATGTATGTAGCAATGTCTTATGTCTTATAAATAATTTTTGCTAATTAAACAACTTGAAAGATATTTTGGTTAAATTATTGTTAAATTTATTTATGATATTTTTTTCTTTTATAATCAAAATTAGTTGTAAATTTTATTAATAATCTATTTATTGTATTAAAGTATAAATATATTATAAAATTAATTATTAAAATATAGTATCAAATATAATTAAATAAACTATTTTATTTTAGAAACAGATTTGATATACATTTGATTTAACATGCATTGAAAAATTGCCATATTTTAATGTGTTAAAAAATCAAACATGCAATTTTATTCAATTTTATTACTAATTTGTATTTTCATTAGTAAAACTAGCAATTTATTTAAATTAATTTATATATTATTACTTATTTTAACATTCTAACTTAATTTTCAATGATGTTAAAACAGAATGTGGAACCAATGAACCTGCTGATATAGATTATGGAAAAATTGAAACGGATAATAATAAAAATAAAAACAATGGATTTGATAACAACAACAATTCGGGTGAAACAGAAGCACCTGTTGATTTACCTGATTATGGTGGTAACAAACCCACACCAGGTGCCGACTCTTGTAATCCACTCAAATGCACTTCAAAGTTAAGTTGTTGTCAGATAGCAAGCGATGTTTCCATCTCAGAGGTATCGATTGGAGTCATATGTAATGTCGGTTTAATTAATAAACTTCTTTCGGTTAACTTCGCCGTTTGTGATGCATTCATGGAATCGAACAAGTGCAATCCATTAGCTGCTATTAGCCTTGGTGAAAAAGTGTGTGGCAATTTCTTAGTTCTTGCACTCGATTCTAGTCTAACTGAACAACTTCAAGAATATGTCGGTTGAAATTGTGTTCTGTTTATGTAATTTAACTATTTATTTAAATATCGATATTAAGTGTTTGTAAGTAATTAAATGTAAACAAGTCTTATATTTATTTTTTTTATAAATTTCTTGCTAAATTGGTTTATGTCTTTTTCAAGTTTTATTTCTGTTTAATAAATAATTTTTTATATTTAAAATTTTTAAATTTATAATTGATTTATAAAAACGCGTTTAAAAATCAATGAATGTTATTTAAATTCAAAAGTATGTACAAATTTTGCTTGTAAAAAACTTATAAATTAATTTGTCAATTTTAAAGAGTAAATATTTTCAGTCAGTTAAAATTGATAGATAATGATTTAAAATATTAATAATTAATAGTTAAATTAATATTGGTATTTATATAATATATAGAGGCCGATCTCGAGAGTTGGGAATCCCGATCCCGATTCGGGATTGCTACTCCCGATCCCGACCGAAATTAGTCGGAAATCCCGGTCGAGTCCCAAATTTGAATATTTTAAATAATAATATGAATTTATTATAACAAAAATTTAAATTAATGTAAAATAATTTTTTAGCAAAATAAGTCAGACTTTAATATTAAAAAAATTATAAATTTTATTCAGGCATTAAATGTAACTTCAAATTATGTGTTGAAATGATTTTATAAATTCTTGTTTCAAACAGATCAAATAATAAATAAATTTAAATTTAGACAATGTTTATAATATATAACGGACTAAATTAAAGAGAACAGCCAAAAATCCCCTAATTCTAAAAATTGGCATTTATACATCCTAGTATTTAGTCTGCAAAATGTTTTACTTTCCGGCAGAAGGAGTATGGCAAATTTTTAAAATTTTATGGCAAAATTAGGACATTTTTCTAATTTGATGTTAGTTTCTATTTAAATAAAGATAATTTAAATTTAGTTTAAATACAATCAAATAAAGTTAAATTTTTAAAACAAAATTAAGTGATTTTAATGTATTTTAAGCGTTTTTAGAAAATGTTTTATCTGTATTCTCCTTTGAATTGACCAAAAATTTAAATCTCTGGTACATAAAAGGTGCTAAAAACTAAGTTAAATGTGAAATTTTCGGTAAATACATAATTTTATATATAATTTACCTTATATCGAGATCCCGACGGAAACCGGGATTAATATGTCGGGAACCGGGATTAATCAGTCGGGAACCGGAAGTTGCAATACCGACCGAAATCAGGTTCTAATATATAAACAAGGCTGAACAATATGATTTTATTACTTTTTATTTATAATTTTATAAATAAGTTTTCAAAAACGATTATAATTTAATATTTAAAATAAATTAAGTTAATTTTAAAATTTAAATCTGGCCGACTGGTGCAGTTGTTTAGGTGTTCAAATTTAGTTTGGAGCGTTCAGGTGAGTGGTTTTAAAACTGTAACCACTATCCATAGTTACCATAACTGACTGGGTTGAAACTATTCTCTCTCCAGTACTCTCTCAAACGAAACATAAACTTGGTTTCATAAAAATATTGTTTGTGTTTTAAATTGGCTTTAGAAAATCCTAGGTCTGAAATTAATTGAGAAAATTTGGGAAATTTTAGTTGATTGGGTTCATATAAATGAGATAAAATTCTCAAATTATTGCTTAAAACTTTAGCCGATTCAAATCCCACTCGATTGGTTAAAGTTTTAAATAACAATTATTTTATTGGCTACTAATTGTAATTTGTAAACTAATTTCTTAAAATATTTCGCACTTAAATAAATTGTATTTAGTGTAATTTTTGTTTGGCTATGTTATTTAAAAATTTATAAACATATTAGAATTCTCTATTTAATTATCTAAAGACAACTTAATTTTTTTAATTCTTTGTTTAAATAAAATAGTGATTTTAAAAATAATTTAATTTCTTTAATTGTCGCAAACTTTACCAATAAAGTTTTAAAAATAAACATTTCATAAATTCTTGTTGTTAATAAAAACAGCCAATATCCCAGATGTTGGAAAAATCAACGTTAGTGGAAAGTTGAAATACATTGTACTTTACAATTTTTAATACTTTAAAATGCTGACGTGGTTTTTATTAAAATTTTTATTTTTTTTTAATTTGTTAAATAATAAATCATGAGTGTCTATTCAATTTTGATATTAATTTTTATTAGTATTGGTAAGACAAATTAAATAAAATAAAATAAATTAAAATTATTATAAAATTAAAATCTTAACTAATGCTATTGCAGGAATTTTTAAAACTAATTATTAATTATGTTAAATTTGTTTTTAAAAATAATTTATTATAAATGTGTTTTAATTTATTTATACATGTTTAATTAATTTATATTTAAATATAAATTTTCTAAAATTAATTTTTTATTACATTTTTTAATAGCTCTTAATGTATATATTACTTGTAATGGCAGTAGTATTTCAAATCAAGATTTAAATAAACATGATGAAAATGCAGTAAAAAACTTTGTTGAAGAAAACGACAAAAATAGTTGTTTTAATTGTTTATAAATAAAAATATTATCTAATATAATTAATATAATTAATAATTGTTCTAGATAGAAGAAATAAACAAATTGAGCCAAGGAGAAAAGCACAACAAGCTAAAGATCGTAAAAATGCAAACAATTCGTTTAAGCGTAAACGCCCTAGTACGTTTTGAAAATATAATTGAAAATATATTTTTAAAATAATTAAAATTATTTTTAAATAATAAATAAAATATCGGAAATTATTGTAAAAACGTAGGAAAAGGCGAAAACAATCTACAAATAATAATAATTAATTTAGGCAATGAAGCCGCAAATAAAAATGGATTAGGAACTGAAAATGTTCCAATTGAAAACGGGAATAATAAACCTGGTCACAAGGAAAATAAAATAATTGAACCTGGTAAAACTAAAAATGATAATAATGAACCTGGTGACACCGAAATTGAAATAATTGAACCTGGTAAAACTAAAAATGATAATAATGTACCTGGTAACACCGAAAATTAAAGCAAATGATGTTGTTTACAAACATAAATTATCATTTAAAATCCTGTTTAAAAAATAAATAAATACAAATATTTTTGTTTCAAAAAACAGAATTGTAAAAAAAATTTTAAATAAAGATAATTTGCCAAAATGTTTAATAAAGTAATTTTATTTAGGTAACATTGTAATTTAAATTTTTTAATTATACATTAATAAATAATTATTAGTATGCATACAAAACACAACTGAATATGCTCTTGCAATAAAATTTATTTTAATTAAAAATTTGTGGAAATTATTAAAAATGGGCAGGCCTTTTTTACCTAAATTTTTAAAACTTTTAAAAGTTTCGTCAATTGATTTAAAAAATTAAATTTTTGGTATTTGTTTTGACCAAAACTTATCAATAATTACTAGTTTTCTAAATGTTTTCCTGTCAATATAACATGTGTATACATTAAAACAATATGATTACTGTATTAAATTAAATTTATTTTATATATAATAAATTTTATACAATTGTTTAATATGTTTGATTAATAAAAACCCCCATTTAAAAAACAAATAAATATTGCTAAATCAAAGCAAACTCAAGATATTAGAAGAGTTCGGCAATATAGATATTAAATTTTAATATGCATATGCAGAAGAGGTTTAGAAGTCAATTAGTAGCCACTTTTAAAGGATTTCTAATGTGTTAGTTTTATGGCTAGTTATAACTATCCAAACAAATGGTTACTATTTTAAGTGAGTAATGGAAGTAAAAACTTTATTATTTTATTTGATTAAAACTTTATTAATCAAATTTAAACTTGCTTTTAATCAGGGATTAAAAATGTTGGCCAATCCAAAGGAAGATCGGAGGAGGGAATTCTTTCATAAACGCTTAAAAAATATTTTTGTTAAAATTTCACCTAAATTAACTGGATTTAAACAAGATTTAGCATTAATTTAGAGAAAATTTCCTAGTTTTAGCTGAAAAAACCAAAAAAAATTTGCCGGCCGTCAAAAAATTGATTGGATATCTTTTCGCGGATCAAATGCAAGAGGGGATTTAAATTTTCAAAATTAGGGAGAATTTTTGCCGGATTTTTGCCCTTTACGATCCCTGCTTTTAATAAACAAAATCAAAAATTCAATCAAAATATGACGAATTGAGCTAATAAATGAATTAAATACAAATTGCAATCAAAATGTATCCACATCTAATTAATTTAATTGTATGCTAATTAATATAAATTTGTAATATTTTATAATTGAATTCTAAACAAATAATGTTTTAAGTTAAATTTCAACAAACACACGATGTATACGGATTAACATTAGTTAATCAGATGACCAAAACAAAAGCAACGCTTGTATTTTTTAACATAAATTTTAATGTTTGGCCCGCAATGGTGATAAATATATTACCAAATAATAATAATTCATTTGTATTGGTAATATTTAGTGATTATGGTCACAATTTGGGAATACGGTATTAATTAAGTGCAATGATATTGAGTATCCATTGGTACAACCGAACAGATTAACTTTTTTTGTTTGCATATAAGATTTTATTTCAGCGTTGCTAGAAAAACGAGTTTATACATTTGCACTTAAAATATTTTC
>JAQFXP010001232.1:0-20635 GCA_034693685.1 Belba bartosi
GTGGATAGACTGGTGTCGGACAAGGCTTTGGCCGAACGTATGACTGCTATCGGACACCGAATACGCAATACTAATGATAAGAAACGCGTTTCAGATTTAATTGAAAATATATTTAACTAAATTTGATAATTAATATTAAATTGAAATTGAAATTTAAAATGGTTTTTAAAGACAATTAAAAATTTATTAATTTTTTTTATTATATTCATAAAATTAAATATTTTATTTCAATATTTAAACAAAATATTAATAATTACAATAAAAAGTACAAGTATTTTAAGATTCATATTTAGTTATTCATTTATAGAAGATAAAATTTACAAAGTATTTTGCTTTTAAACAAGTTTTATTAAACATATTTTTATTATTTAATTTAAATTAAAATAATTTTTTAGTAATAATTTTGTGAAAAGTAATCACATTAATGAAATTAATTATAAATTGATTTACTAAAAACATTAAAATAATTTAACAAAAAAATGTTTTTGCTTGATTAAAATTTTTTAATTTAAGTTAAAAATTAGGCAAAGATTAATAAACAAATTAAGACAAATTTAATTAAAATACTAAATATTGCAATTAAATGTAAATATGAATTTAAAATATATTTAAATTAAAAATGTTTATACCGACATGCCGGGGAGAACTTAAAGGCATGTTAGTTATGGTTACGTCGCTTAAGCCAGCATGCAGGTATATGTGAGGTATTACTTTAGTAACAGTAATATAGTTAAAAATATAAATGTGCAATGTTTCAATATAGATTTACATTATTAATTAATTTTAAATAAGCAATTAATAAAATTTTAATTTCAAACTAGTAAATTAAATCAATGACCTCTAATCATTATCTTGGCAATATGCAATCCGCTTTACACTAGTTTTGCACTAATTTATAATTATAGCATTAAATTAAAGCTTATCAATGATAAGTTATCAAGTTTGCAATTTTAGTTTTATTACATTAATCTGCAAATATGATTTATTTCTGTTTAATGTTATATTTAATGCTATAATTAAATTATCAAATATTATAAACATTTATGATAAAAACTGAATAAAATTATTTATTAAATTAAACTTGATCAGCGCTTCCAACAAGTATAAGCAAGTAAAAGTAAATTTTACATAAGTGTTTGCAAAATATAAATTATACAATCAAATTTTTTAAATGTAAACATTACATAATAATTAAACTTAAAACTTAATAAATTTTATATCAAAAAAATTATTGTGTAAATATTATTTGAATTTGACCAAAATAATTGAACTTTTATCACAAATTTTAATTGAAAAAATTATTTTTAATAATTTTATTAATAAATGTAGTCAATGACTTTTTAATTTTAATTATATATCTATAAAGTAAAAAATATTTTTATTAAAAATACTTATTTACAGTTATGTCAACAAAAAAATTAACCGTTTTATTCACACCACTGGACGCCTGGGGACACATCAACTGCGCCCATGGCTTAGCCGGAGAGCTCAAAGAGCGCGGACATAGAGTGGTGTTCGCCGTCGATAAGGCATTTAAAGGAAAGTTAATCCCATTTGGGTTTGAAGAATATACTCACGGATTGCCATCTGATGGCGACGAAGAGTTTTGGCCACAGTTTATGAAAACTCACTGTCAGTGCTTCACAGAGGGCGCTGAGGCTATAGCCAAAGGCTATTACTTACCGGGCGTACAAAAGATGTTTGAAGATAATAGAAATCGTGAACAACAGTACAAAGATATAATCGATAAAATTCAGCCGGATCTTATTGTTACTGATAATTATATTTGCTCACCAACGTTAAATAATGGCAAAATACCCTGGGTGTGGTTGTTTTCAGCAGCGCCACATGCTGCTTTAAACGATGACAGAATTCCGCCTGCTCAATCAGGTAAATATATTTTACCGTAAACCCTCACAGTTTAGAACATGTTCTTAAAAATAGATCCAGTTTTTAACGATAAGTTTAAAGAAAATATTTTTGTAAATATTGTTAAACTGTAATATTCAAAAATTTAAAATATTACAAAATTAAAAACATTTTAAAAAATGATAAAAACCAGGGATTGAGAAGGTCGACCGATCCAGGGGGGGGATCAGGGTGGGGATTTTTCCCAAAATTTTGGCCAAAAACCTAGGGGGGGATCAGGGTGGGGATTTTTCCCAAAATTTTGGCCAAAAACCTAGGGGGGGGGATCAGGGGAGGGATTTTTCCAAAAACGCTCAAAAACCCTATATATTTGTGATGAAATTTTACTTAATTTAACTGGATTTAAACTGGATTTAAACTAAATTTAGTTAATTTAACTGGATTTAAACCGGATTTAGCACCAATTTAGGGAAAATTTCCTAATTTTGGGCAAAAAACTCAAAAAATTTGCCGGCCGCCTTCGGCGGCCGGCAAAACCTCGAGGGGGGGGTACCTTTTCTCGAACCAAATGCTAGGGGGGGGATAAATGCCAATTTTCAAAATCAGGGGGGGTTTTGGCTGATCCCCCCCCTTCACAATCCCTGATGAAAAGACACGATCGCTCACAGGAGACCCTGTCATCAAATCGGTTGGCATTACCTCCACAGCCCCCGTAATAAAACCTCTCACAACGTCTGGCCTCCGCATTGAAATACCACTTAACTATAGCTTCCCTACAGGGGCCCTCAGCTCGGGGTAGCGAACATGCATTGTCGACCAATCCAATCCCACTTCTGCTTTGATTGCACATCCGCTCACAGGTTGTCTCGTCAAAATTTAACATGCTAACATTGTTGACGATAACTGATAAAATTAAAACTGAAACAAAGATTAATTTCATTATAAATACAGTTAAAGTTTTTAAACTAATTTTTAAAAAATAATTGAGTTAAACAAGTTATAAAAATAATTAAAACTGAAAACTCAGACAGAATTGAATGCAAAATAATTGATTGCAAAGAAACAAAGTTTAAAAGCAATTAATTGTATTAAAAAAATAACAAACTTTTACATATTTGAGTGAAATAAATACTTTGGATAAACAAATAAATTAATAGACAAAACAAATTGAGTTAATTGCTTTTGACATAACTTTGTCTCGAATTTATTACCGTATCTTCTCATATATATTTACATAATAAAACTATAAAAATTAATAATTAAACTTTTAAAAGTAAAACTTTATCAAATATATACAAAAACATATTAGAAGCAACAATATAAAGTTTAAAATAATTTATTATATTGTGAATTAAATATTTTTCCCAATCAAAATTTTATAAAAACAAACAAATATTATATTAATTTTAATTTAAAAACAAATTAAAATTTCAAATATATTTTGCAATTTAAAAAAATTAAGTTTATGATATAGTGCAATTGTATTTAGGTATAATTGCATCTCAATCAAAAATTAAATTGATTGCAAGAATTATATATTTCCGAAAATAAGGTAATTTTTTATATAAATTCTAATAAATTTGTTTTGCTTCTCATTTTTTAACCTTTGAGTTTATTCCATATTTTTATTGATAATTAATTTAATAAAATATTTTATAAAATGGTTTAATTGCAGTTTTTTAGACCGAATAGTTCTTAAATTTCAAAAATATAAAACAACTTTTGTGTTTGTTAAAATAACAAAATTGGCTAATATTAATCTTTTTTTTTCTAAAACTCATTATAATCTAATTTCAAAAACTGTAATTAATTAATATAAAATATATTTTAGTAATAAAAATAATTTTATTAGTTATTGACAGAAGTGGCCAGGAAGCCAATTAGAAGACAATTTAAACCTTAAAAAACTAAAGATGTTGATTGTATATTTATATTTATAAGATTAAAATTAATATTTTGGTTAATGATTAAATTATTTGTTTGTGATCTCTAAAAACATTGAATTTTGACAATAATAAAATCATATTTTAGATTAAAATTTGACTTAAGTTTTTATTTAATTAATTTTAATATAGAAACAATAAAAGTAATTTTGCAATAATATAAGTTTAAAAAGTAATTTAAATAAAATTAATTAAAAATTAGTATTTTATATAATAATGCAAAGTTGATAATTAAAAAGTATATAGGAAAAAATATTTATTCGATCTTTAAATATATTTTTAGCTTGATCACACTGGTTATTCATCAAACATAAATTTCAATTAATGTATTAATAAATACATTAATAATATTTTCAAAATTAAAAAATACATTATTTTTGATAACATAAGTTATATTATGAAAAGCCGGGAATTAACTTATAATATGAACTTGTGTCGTTTATTGGTATTAATAATTTTTGATTTTTTTTATTCGTTTTGTTCCCTTTAATCACAAATGCAATTACGGCTATAAATTGGAAAATAATCGATTCAATCAATAATAGTCTAATGTTTTTGTAGAAAGTGTTGTCATCGATGTCTAACATATAGAGAGGAAGAGATAATTCTCGATCTGAGCATCGATTAAAGCCATAGATATAAACAATCATTACTTCAAATGTTAGCTTTAGTTGAGACAAATCGGTCAAAATTTGTAGTGAATAATGAAGTTCTTTTGTGTTAACCAGAAAGTTTGAAAAAATCAAATTAAAACAACACATGAATACGGCAAATATAATTGATGCTTGCTGAGATTTGTTAAATATTATGGCAATTATATGACTAATACTTTGAATCGATATAAAGGCCAGAATTAATATCATAAATATTAACAAAAATATTTTGAAATCGTTATAAGGATTTACAAAATATACATAAATTACTAAATTAATTAAAGTCGGAATAAAGTTGATTAATGTATCAGACCAATAATACGATCCGAAACTGTACCAGCCTAAAACAAAATTGTAAATTATTAAATTTACAACATAATTATTTTAAAATAATAACAAGTAATATTTACAAGTAACAAGTAATAAAATTTTAAAAATATTTTAAGCTTAGAGTAAAAATTTAATTTGTTATTGATATTACCCTAAATTCCTGTCTATAAGCCGTCCCATGTATGAGCCGGGGCAATAAATTATTAAATTTTTAAAAATAAAAATGTAACTATAGATAAGCCGGACCCATGTATAAGCCGGTTAATTTATAAATAATAATAGGTTTAGTTTTGATTAGTTAATGCAGATATTCTTATTTACTAATCTTTAAATTTGAATTTATTTACAGTCTATATCAGATATAATAAATAGCTTGGTTTTGTAAAATTTGTTCACTAAATCGAAATTCACTTCAAATGATTTAATTCCTAAGTATATCGAAATTTGATTTTTTTTGTAAATTGTTCACTGTAAGCGGGTATTTACAATAACAAATTAACGTTAAGGGGAATAGACTATATCTAAACATGGATCTTAAAATATTTACTATAATCATTTACTATAAGCGTGTGTTCACAATACGTGGGTTAATGCTAAGCCAGATTTACTGTAGTAATAAAAAAAACACCCAAATTATCGAAAATTTTATTTCTAAATTTTTATTAATTTTTTCAAACTTTTAAATATAGAATCAACTAAGGAATTTTAGGGTTTTTAATTATCAAATAAAATTTTAAAATGTAATAAATTTATGTTATTTTATTAAATTAATTCCGTGTATAAGCTGGACTCATGTATAAACCGAATGTTAGTTTTTAAAAGTTTTTCTACTTTTTTCTTTATATAAGCCGCGGCTAATAGACAGGAATTTAGGGTACTTTTTAGAATAGAAATTTAATTTTATAGCTAGTTTATTAACTCAATATTTATATTTTTATATAAATAAATATTGGCAAGTTACCATTTTGATTTTCTAAAAATGCTGTCTTTAATCCAATGCCGAATTTAATGTTTGAGACGAGAAGTTGCAAAATAAGTGCATAAATCAGATAATTGCAAATATAGACAATATTGCGCTTCAAATGCTGTTCAGTCGCCAGTGATTTCTCGCTTTTATTGCAGATCTCGAAGTCGTCGTCAAAACTGATACAACCGTTCGGTTCAAGCATTTCGGGACTAAAGAATAATTGGTTTAAAACCCCGAAACAGATATAAACACATAATTCCAATAATAAGTATTTCCAGAAATAGCGATAAGTTGTCAGAAGTTTACGCTTTAATAGATTCAAGAGATCTCTTCCGTTGAACCGCTTTTTCGTATTTATGACACCATTTGGCGATAACTTTGTCTCTGAATTACATCTAATAATCAAATCTTGTTTTGCATTCAAAACCTCTTCCGATAAGACTTTAACCAAATCTGACGACTCATTCGATACGTATTTCATAATCACTTCAATCGGGTATTGGTTGTCATCGACAGGAATACCGCAATCAGTCAATTGGTTTCGAAGTTCGTTTGGTTCACCCGAATAGAACAAACGCCTCCTTTGGCCAACACATAGAGACTGTCGAACAGCACCAGTAGGTCATTGTTGGGCTGATGTATACTCGTTATGATTGTTAGGTTGTGTCGAATCGATAGGTATTTCAAACATTGAATAACCTTTTGGTGAATAATATATCAATATTTAAATATACTCTATATTGAGATTTATCAAACATTTTAAATACATACGACTTCGGCCGCATTGCTGTCCAAACCACTGGTCGGTTCGTCAATACATATCAGATTAGGCATTGATTTTGGCGTCAATTCCATTGCCAGAACCAGTCGTTTGAGTTCACCTCCGGAACAGTTCTCACAGTAATTGTCGCCAATGTCTGAAATGAGCAGTTCTTCCATCAAATTTTTAGCATTCAATTTGTGGTTTAATTCTTCTGCAGTATTCTTCAACTTTGACGCAAAAATTATTGCCTCTTCTGCTGTGAGGCCAGAGATCAGATGTTCGCTAACGTCTTGTGATATAAAAGTGGTTCGAATTTTCTTCGAATTACTTAAATAGATTTGGGATTTATGGCTCAATTTTGCTCGACTTTGGCCGTTAAGACACTTAAGTAATGATGTCTTTCCAGCGCCAGACGGACCCAACAGTGCGTTAATTGTTCCGAATTCTAAACACCCGTTCAGTTCATTTAAAATAGTTTGGCTTTTATTCAACATATGTTTGGCTTTTAGCGTCAAATCAATCCAAGCGATAGATATCGTCTTATTTTTGGCCAATGCATGACCTAGATCTATTACCGACGCTCGTCTACCTAGCTCAATTATTTTCAATGAATCCGGAATAGCAATCGAATGCTTTCGTCGATTCAATTCTTTGATTGATTTTAACGAAATTGTTGACATTTTTCTCCGATTTTGTTCATTCGGTTCATTTATTGAATTTATAGAAATTATTGAACTTTTTCTCATATATTGTTCATTCGGTTCATTAATTTCATCCAAAGTATTATTATTTGAATTACTTTTTAAACTATTGGTTCTCAGATAAAAAATGATCCATGTTAAAATAATTAATATAATATAATAGCTTCCTAAATATAATTGATAATCAAAATACATTTGATCACTAATTTGAAACTTGCTTAAAACTATTGACATATGTCCAGGAGCACATCTATCTGATCCATAAATTACGAGTAAAATTGAATTATAAAAATATTTCTGATATGAAATTGCACTCAATTTTTGAAATATTTTTGGTAAATGTTGTAAAAGAATCAATGAATTGCTCAAGAATTGGAAAGAACTCATTGCCAAAACAGCAAGCTCAATTGCTAATATCTGATTGTTTATACACAATATTGCCAAAAAATGACCTAAACTTTGGACAACACTAAAGCCATTAATGAATACAATTGAGTATTGTATGAGTCGTTGAGTTTGACTGAAAAGTCCGCTCCAATAGAATGTAATCAATGATACGATTAGTGATTGGATTAGAGTTGGAATCGAATCAGTGATTAGTATTGTTACGAAGAATACTCCACTGCTGTACCATTCTATTAGCATGGTCAAAATTAGTATTGTAATTTATTTAATTCTAAATTAAGCATATGTCAATTAACTTGATTTGATTATTTTTACGAGTACATTAGTTAGACAAGCTAGTTTGATTTTTAATCAAATTTCAAATAAAAACAATTATTACTGTACTTACTATTCTGATGTTCAAACAGAAATATTTTCGCATCTTGGTTAAATGAAACTATTGTTAAAATTAATTTGAAAAGTGATGGCATTTGTATAATAACGTAATAAAATTTATAGCTTTGCTCCAGAAGTGAGTCTTCAGTCAATTGTTCTTTACACGAATGACTCGAATTGTATGAATCGATACATCCGTTCGGGACAAACATATTCGGGTTATAGAGGTTTAGCAAAACCAATGAACTTATGATATAAAACAGGAATTGAGTTAACATTGATTTCCATCCATAGACGTAATCCGTTAATACAGTTCTCGACAACAAATGCCAAATATCTTCAAAACTGAATCTCTTGCTCTCGAATGGAATTCCGTTTTTGGATAATTTGGTTTCGGTTTTGCACTTCTCTTCCAACCAATTCATGTCATTCGATGTCTTTTCGATTAATTTGTTTATTATTTCGATTTCCACTCTATTCGACGCAATTTTAAGCAATACTTCGATTGGTTTCTGATTAGTACTGCATCTAATGCCACATTTGTCGAGATGTCGGTTTAGAAGTTCCGGTGCACCGGAATAGACACAAACGCCTCCCTTAGCCAACACATAAATCTGATCGAAGAGAGACAGTATATCACTGTTCGGCTGATGTATTGACACAATTATTGCCATTTTGTGTGTTTCGCTTAAATTACGCAAACATTTCATTGTCTGAAAATAATATAAAATACTATTATTGACTCAATCAATATATTTTGTATGGAATAAAAAGATAGCATGGTAAGAAAATAATACTTGATAAAGTGAAATACAATATAAGTTGCTTGAAGTAGATTTTTAAAAAATGTTTAATTTCTTAAATGAACAAAATTTAAATGAACATTTAAATTGAGACAAATTAGACACAATTGCTAAGATAGCTGTAGGTATGGTGTATAACAAAATAAGTTTAATTTGAGTCAACTTAAAGACAATACAAATGGAAATAAGGGAAAAAACAGAAAGAACTGTTTTAATCATTAGCCAAACGGATTGGTTATCTGTAGGCTTGGCTAAATGTGGCTTGACTCGTGGCTTTCTAGATTGTATTATTAATTCAATGCTACTTTGCCTAAAATAGAGGTCTGTGAACAGTGTTATCAAAGAGCCAATTGTTTAATAACACTGTTCACAGACCTCTATTTTAGACAAAGTAGCATTGAATTAATAATAGTAGGTGGCTACTTTATACACATTATTGGCGCGTAAAATGTATTTATTAAAATTAATCGATATATATTGTTAACAATGATAATGTCAAATGTGTTAATGTCGAATATGTTAATGTCGAACACACGCGCCCATATCTAGGCCAGGGATCGAAAAGGTGAGGATCAGCCGTAAATCCCCCTGATTTTGAAAATTGGCATTTATCACCCCTAGCATTTACTCCGCGAAAAAGTCCGCTTTTGACTAAAATTAAAAAATCTACCCATAAATTAACTAAATTTAGTTTAAATCCAGTTAACTTAGGTAAAATTGTATCATAAATATATGGTCTTTTTAGAGTTTAAAAAAATCCCTTTCCTGATATCTCCTTATGTTTTTGGTTAAATTAAAAAAAAATCCTTCCCTGATCCCCCCCTGGATTAATATACCTTCTCGATCCCTGATCTAGGCTTGGTTATAACTGTTTATTAATTTTATGGTATTAAAACATTAAAATATGCTAATTGGTAAAAATGATTCCGCCACTATATAAAATAAAGATTTATTTGTATTTGTTGCATACTCAATTTTGTTTAGATTTTATATTTAAAATTAAAATTTATTGTTTTATTCTATTGATTAAACTGTAATTCAGTTAATTAATAATCAAAAATTATTTTAATTTAAAATCAATTAAATAAACAAATATAGTGCAACAAATTATAATACGACGATTTGAGTACCGCGCTAAAATTTTAATTATTTAAAATAATTAAATAAAAGTTACGTCAAATTAAAGAAAAAGAACAAAATTTTTTAATAATTAAGAAATTTGTTATATTTTCAATAAATCCTCAATTTTTGAACTCAAAGACTGATTGACGTATTTTTAATTGTTTAAAAAAATAATTTTAATAACTTCTATTCAATTGCATTGTTATAAATGCTGATAACTCTCGCTTATTGGTGTTGGGGGTTTTTCAGAGATTCAGAAGGTCGGACGATCCAGGGGGGATAAGGGTGGGGATTTTCCCAAAAATTTTGGCCAAAAACCTAGAAGAGGGATTTTTCAAAAAACACTCAAAAACCCATATATTTATGATGAAATTTTCCCTAATTTAACTGGATTTAAACCGGATTTAGCACCAATTTAGGAAAAATTAGCTAATTTTGGTCAAAAAATCAAAAAGTCTAGAGGGGTACCTTTTCACGGACCAAATGCTAGGGGGGATAAATGCCAATTTTCAAAATCAGGGGAATTTTTGGCTGATTACCTCTTCTGAATGTCTGGGGTTTTCATTACTGGCTGAATCAATCAACTAATCTGACAAGGTTGAACATCAATGTAAAATAAAGTTTAAGTCAAAAAATTGTCAAATAGTTAACATTTACAAAAATGCAATCAAATAGAAATTAATAAAAATAAACAATTATTAAAAATACATTTATCAATCCTTGCGATCAAAAATTGAGAATTATATTAAATATATGAAAAAATTTCTTAATTATTAAAATTTTTAAATTAATTTTCTTTAATTTAATGTAATTTATATTTAATAATCGAAACAAAACTCACGACTTCGGCGACACTACTGTCGAGACCAGTGGTCGGCTCATCGATGCACAAGAGGTTCGGTTTAATAAATTGAGTCAATTCTATGGCAATCGAGAGTCTCTTCTGTTCCCCTCCAGACATATCACTAACTCTTCGATTCTCGCAATTACTAATCTTTAGTTCCGACAATAAATTCAATGCATTTTCCTTATGACTCATATCTCGATTTTTGAGTCGACTGTTCTTCAACTTCGAGGCATAGATTAGACTCTGTTTTGCAGTCAAATTCATAATCCGGTGCTCTTTCACATCTTGGCCCACAAAAGACGAACGAATTTTTTCCAAACTATTTAAATAGACTTTACTTTTTGGGTCTAATCCGGAGCCGAGTCTGCCGTTCAAAGCATTCAAAAGAGTGGTCTTTCCAGCCCCGGATTGGCCGATAATAGCCATAAGTGAACCGAAACGGACGGCTCCTTTCAATGCATTCAAAAGCATAACCTCTGGTCTGAACCAAAATCGCTTCACTCTATACGTCATATCAATCCAAGCGATCGCTATTGAGTTATCTATCATTACGACTACAGTATTGCTTCAAATATTAATATTATTTCAATTAATTACTATTTAGTTTAGCAATAAATAATTGCAATAAATTTTTAGTTTATTTAAAAAGTTATAAATGATTTCAATTTAATTCAATAAATATTAATACAAAATAAATCTTATCACAAATAAGATATTATTTTTGCTAGCTTAAATATTTTAAGTTACAAGTAGAAATAGAATATTTAAGTTTAATAATTGCTAAAGTGACATTGAATTTAGAATAAATTTACAAAAAATAATAATTGTTTTTATTTTAAATAATTACAGGCTAATATTTTTCAACTTTAATATCAGATCCTAATACTTAAATTCACATTAACATCTCTGTTGTAATTTTATAATAATAAATATGACCAAAGAAGCCATGGAAGCCTATTAGAAGCCTATTTAACCTTGAAAAAACTAAAGATTTTTATTGTATATATATATATATTTAAAAGTTTTTAATTAATATTTAAATTAATAAGTAAAGTTTTTATTTGTGATCTTTAACAAATTGAACTTTAACAATAATAACAAATTAAAGCAATTATAATTTAAGTTAAAAATTGAAATTAGTTTTAATTTAATTAATTTTAATATATAAACAATAAAAATTATTTTGCAAATACACAAGTTCAAAAAGTAATTAAAGTAAAGTTAATTGAAAATGAGTTTAATTTTATTTTCTGTATAAAGTTAATAGTTAACAAGTATACAGGCAAAAATATTTATTTGATTGTTTAAAGACATTTTAAAATGAGCCTGATGCAGTGGTGAGCTTCCTTGCAATTCACATGGCCAAAATACATTTCGCCAATATCCATTTGGTAAAATTTTTTCATGCAAATAGTCAAAATTTATTTTACCAAAAAAATACATGCATTTCGCCAAAAGTATCTCTAAGTTAATCCAAAAATACTATATGTTCTGAAATAATATTCTTTTGATAAGATTACAGTCAAATAGGTTATTAGAAAACTTGTGATAAAATTTTCATTTAGTTTAAACGAATGCATTAATTTGATTTAGTTTAACTAAAGTTTCAGAAATGTGTGATCAAAATCGAGGTAGTAAAAATCTGAGCACTCTGGAGCAACTCATTCTACCGTTATAAAAATTCGCCATTACTATTTGATTAGCTGATTTTTTGCAATTTAAAATTTTAAATTAAACAAGTACATTTAATACTGATTATGTAAAACATTAAAGGTATTCTTTTAACATGTTTAATAAAAATAAAAATAAAATAATAATAATTTTATACTTTTAAAATTTAGCTAGATGTAATTAATATATTATAATAAAACTAACTAGCTATAGTTTAAACTTATAATATTATTTATATTTTAAATTTTTATTAATTTAACATGTTAAAAGCATAACTTTAATGTTTTACATAATCAATATTGAATGTAATTGTTTAATTTAAAATTTTAAATTGCAAAAAGTCAGCTAATCAAATATTAATGGCGGATTTGCATAGTGGTAGAATGAGTTGCTCCGGAGTGCTCAGATTTCTACTACCTCGATTTTTATCACACATTTCTGAAACTGACTGTATTTTTTGAAATTTTTGGAAAAGTTTAAAATTACGCTAAAATCTCAATTAATAGTTAAACTAGGTATAGAACTTTATTATATAATAAATTTTCAAAGTTAGAATTTTTAACACGTAGTCAACAGCAACTTACAAGATTGCAAAGAACGTTGTTATATACTGGCTCGCGATTCCGTTCTGCTTAGGCCTACTAATTATAATTGATTATTTTTTAAATATTTAAATTAAAAACTTTTTACTAGTTATTTTTAATTAAATTTAATTATATATTTGTGTATAAATAACGTTGTAAAAATTTGTTTGGCCAAATGCATGAAAAACGGCTTTTGGCGAAATGAGTATTTGCGAAATAAATTTTGGCCATTTGGAGTCTTCTCGGTGTGCTTTTCAAATTTTGAGTTTTAAACCATTAAGTCAATGGCAAAAATAAGTCTGATACTATATAGAGTAAAAGTTCATTTATATACCTCGTATTGTACCCTCAAACTAATTTGTTTACTTTTTTATTGTTATTTAGAGCCAAGATTAATCATAAAGCGTTAGCATTGTTTTGAACTTACACACACTCCTAAAATGCTGTACCTAGGGTTTTTAATTTACCGTAAATTATAAATCCGCGTAAATTTATGGGTAATTTTACGCAAAGTAACGTAAATTTACATTTTGCCGCAAATTATAAATTTTATTAATTTTGTCTTACAATGCTTTATATATACTAATAGATAAAATAAATTGCAATAAAAATTGAATTACTCATTAAATAATTACAATATTATTATCGCTATTATAATTACTAGAATTATTACTATTATAATTAGAATATTCTTTATTTTTAAATTCTTAGGTTTAAAATATAACTGAATTTAAACTAATTTATTTACTTTTTCACTATTCGATCACTTGAATGAATTTTTGAATGTTTTAATATTAAAACTTTTTTTTATATCCATTTTATAATTTTTATTATTATTGATTTCTTAAGTTTAAATTTACGTACTTTATAAATGAGTTAGTCAATTTACGTAAATTTACATTTTTTAAAACGCTATCTGTACCTAATAGTACATCTGACAAAATTTTGTCATTGAGTACAGTTTAAAATTTTAAACCCTATAAATTAATGCATTTTTTACATTAAAAATTAAGTTTATTTTACTCTGCTTGAATTTAAAATGCTTTATATGATTACTAATCATTGATTAATATAAAATTTAATATGCAATCACATGCAAAATTTAACGTTTTATGTTTAATACACTGGTGGTACTTTAGCATTTTACTGAATATCAGGATTGTTCAATACAGACGTAAATTTTTAAAACAAAAAAAAATTTACTGTTTTAGATAACAAGATAATTTTTTAATGATATTTGAATAAAAGGGAAATTATATTGAGACAATGATAATTTTGTTTTTTAAATTTTATTATAGAAATTGTTTTTTGTTTAGGTATAATAATCTGTTTTTAATTGCTATTGTATTATTATACTAATTATTGTTATACTACTAATTATTATTATACTAATATTCTGTACTTGTTATTTTATAATATTTTGTTAGAATTAAATTAATTTATAGTTATTTTTAAATAAATAATTAAGAAAAGTAATTTGTTTTAATTAAAATATTCTTTGCTACTATACTTACACTATGCCAATTTGACATAAATTGGTTGTTAAACCACATCTTTTACCCGTTTCTACTAATCAGTAAATTATAAACTTTTTCCTTAAAATACATTTCTAATTACTACAACTTAAAGCAAAATTAAGGAAATATTTGTTAATATTTTTTAAATGGTTATAGGGGGTGGTGAAGAGAAGTGAATGCCAAAACTATATATACATTTTTTCGGAAATGTTTTAAAAATAATAAATTATATTTTATAGTGTTACTAATGATTGATTTGTTTTTTGCAAAACATTAAATTATAGAGTATAAGAAAAACAATCATTATTTATTATAAATTATAATCTGCACCAGCCACATTACTATAGCGTTTGTTTAGAAAATACTTATGTTTTACTATTTAATTTAAGTTAAATTTTAAATTGAGTTAAAATATTTATAATTTGAGTCGGGTCGGGTTAATTAAAAAGTTATCCGATTCTTGTTTTTAATTCAAATATTAATAATATTTTAATTAATTACTATTTAGTTTAACAATAAACAATTGAAATAAATTTTTTAGTTTTCGTAATTTTAAAACAAAAAAAATTATAAAATAATGACTCGTTTATACTCATTAAATATGCGAAATTTTTAATAAAAATAGCAAGTATAATTATATTCTTATTTGAAATAAATTTATTTATACTTTAATTGTTAAATAAGTCAGAAACACATTTGTAAAACATTCTACATATTTACATACTACAATGCTATTAAACTTTAATCATTTAAGACTTCAAACAATTTGCTTAATACTACTAATAATGTTTATAATTTATAAATTAATATTATTTTACCTAAAAGTGTCCCGTTTACCTCCAGGACCTATTCCGTTTCCCATTATTGGAAATATTTTATGCAAGTTAATTTTTTATTGTTAAAAATTACTACCGGTAATATAATTGTAATAATATTTGTTTACAGTATTTCGCAATGGCAAACATTTTGATTTTGTAATACAAAAAATTGGCCAAAAATATGGCCCAATATTCACGTTATGGTTGGGTCCGAAACCTTTCGTATTTCTGGCAGACATTAATTTACTGCGGAATACAGTTTCGAAAAGCGAATTTTGCGGTCGCCCTGATTCTTTTATTAGTAAATATATTTAGATAATTGTTTTAAAACATTTTTATATTTAAAAATTATAATCTAAATAATTTAATAATTATTCTAATGTACCTAGAAGATTTAATGTGTGTTAATAATCGAACCGACGTTTTTTTGTCGGATATTGGACCTACCTGGGAGTCTTTAAGAAAAGTAGCCGTTTCGGCAGTTAAGTATGACTAAGCAACTAACATGTTGTTATCAAATTAAAAATATTAAATACTTATATTATTTGTTAAGAATTTTTTGGACAACCAATAGACTGATAGATATCGCAAATGATTGCGTCGACCGAACTATCGATACAATTATAGCCAATGAAGGTTTGGATAAGCCGTTCGTTCCGTTCGAATATATCTATCAAATAACAGTCAATATACAGTTGATGAGTGCCTATGACAAAAGGTATAAATATTTTAATTTTTATAATTAAAAAAATTATTAATAATTTTTTGACAAAATATTTTGAATTAAAATCAAATTAAAATTTTGGTTGAAATTTATGGTAGCGTATCTTAACGGTTAATAAAATCAAATTAAATAATATAAATTAAAATAAACTAAATTAAAATAATATTAATAAAAGTAAAATAAAATAATATTAATATTAATAAAATAAAATAATATTAATAAAAATAAAATAAAATAATATTAATAAAAGTAAAATAAAATAATATTAATAAAAGTAAAATAAAATATTAATAAAAGTAAAATAAATTATCCGTAACAAAAATAAAATCAATTTTCTACTTTACTATATAAAATTGCTTGGTAATATTTCAATAATGCAAAACTAAAGATATACTATTGATGACAAGGAATATCAACTAATTAAGAGATTTATGAAAGACATTCCGAGAGAGGCCGGCGCTTGGTTTCTATTGTGGAATTTTTCGGCTTTTTTCCGATGCTTTGATAGAAAACGAGTTAATAAATACAAAGAGGCCTTCAATTCGGTAATCGATTTAATGAAAACTAGATTTACGGATCACTACAACGACTACTCGAATGCAGTTATTCGTGATATTAGTGATGCAGTCATTAGTGCAAAAAATGATTCGTTAAATGCAGACAAAGAGTCGGCGACTCATCTCACGGATGACAACCTCTCGATGACTGTCTTCGATATGTTCTTCGCCGGAACCGATACCACGTATTACACATTCCTTTGGATTCTATTATTTCTGACATATTATCCAAAAATGCAGAAAAAGTTGAGACAAGAGATCGAATCCGTAATCGGAGACAGACTTCCGACACATGAGGACAGGAATCGATGCCATTATGTAATGGCTTTCATATCAGAGACACTCCGTTTCAGAAATATAGTGCCATATGGGCTCTTCCATAAGGCGGTCATTACCTCTAAAATAGGTATTATTTTATTCACAAATTTTTATTTAACTTTAAAATTACTACAAAAACCGTTTACTAGTTATAAATCTTAGTTATATCAAATTGCAACAAGCAATAATTTATTATTCAATCAAACCATTTTAAAACAAACTGCTCGGTTTTTAAAAAATCAGTTCGTTATAAATTATAATTTATTATAAACTACTTATTTCTATAATGTAAACTCGTTTTATGTTTCTGAGCATCAGTTCGTTTTTGCGGTTCTGATAAATAACTTAATAATTATTTTAATTTTATATTTAAGTAATTATTAAATTCTACCCTGATCACATAATTTAATTAATTAAATAAAACATATTTTTATATTATGTGTACATATTATATATATATATTACAGTATTATATTATATTAATAATTTTTAGACAAGTATACAATACCGGAAGGAATGGGTATTTTTGCATATCAGGGAATAATACTAAACAATGAAACGAATTGGGAAAATGCGGATCAGTTTAACCCGAATAGGTTCGTCGAAAACGGCAAATACACGACAAACCGACCCAAGGCTTACATACCATTCGGTGTCGGAAGACGTGTTTGTTTGGGCGAAAAGTTAGCGATCGCTCAATTATTTACGGTTTTGGTCCGATTTCTGCAGTCGACCACTAATTACGATATTGTACTCAACAGTCATTACGGCTTAGAACCCGATTCTAATTTCGGACATTTGTTTCTCACTCCTAAACCGTTTCGAATTTGTTTTATGAAAAAATCTGATAATTAATCTTGATCTAAAAATTATTTGTATGTTTAATACATTTTCGAAAAAATTTGTTTATGGTTTTGCCTTGGCGTACCCCCTCCCCCCTCCCCCCCACTTGTTTTCCGAAAATTTTATTGCAATTTTATTTTAATAATTGAATTATTTTTTATTAATTGCTTAAAAATAAAAGTTTTAATTACATCGTTTAATTATAATTTTAAACTTACACCTGTTTATATCATTTAGAAATTAAACAAAATTATTATAAACTTTAAATTTCTAATTAAAAAATATAAAATTTTAATGTGAAGTTAAATTATATATTAATAAACACATGCGATTAAAAATTGTTAGTCAGATAACCAAGACAAAACAATTTTTTAATTTTTACAAAAATTCCTAAAACAAAATAACTCTGGTTAAAGACTATCCGAAATAAAAGCGGAATAGAATTTCTTCCTTTTACATTTTATTTATATTTCAAATGCATTACAAAATTATACCCAGTCGGTTTAATAACTCAATTGGCGTTCTTTTAAAACTCTGGACTTGCTTTATAACTTATAACAAACGGATTGGACAAAGCCGAGTCAGTTATTATAAGCGGATTAAACTGTATATAATACTTTATCTGCTGCAAGCGTAAGATAAAATATAAATTGCTTATAAATTTATATAATATATATACAATTTTATTTGTTTGTAATAACTTCAATGTTGTCGTTAATCCATCATAATTATGAAATGCGAAATTTGTCCTTGACAAACACTTTAACTACTTTAAAATATTTATATTATTAAATAAAAACAAAATTAAATTTTATTTTTTAATAAGAATAAAATGTGTTTTTAATTGTTTTATAAAATATATTTTAAAAATAATAAATATTAGTAACTAGCAAAATATATTGTTTAATGATTTACAATAAACAAAATTTAAAGTAATTTTAAATTTTTAGTTTTATTAAACATTAAAATAAACTAGCACAATTTATTTTTTTTAATTATTGATACAATATGCATATAAGATTTATTAAATAATTATTAAAAATATAAAAATAATTTTGCTTATACAGTATAGCAAAAAAAAAATTATTTGTAATATTACTGTACTTATTATACAATTCGGTATTTTATATATTTTGTTCTGTATTTTGATACTCCCGACTTTTGCCGCGCATATCATTTTTGGAACGTTTGAAGGGCCTACTTATTATACATTAGTTTAATTATTTTATAGGGAGATTTTAAAAAAATATTATTTATTTTGGAAAAATTTATATTGAAAATTTTTGAAAATTTTTTGTGCTAAAACACTTGTGCAATAATAATCATGAAAAACTAGAGCAGCGAATGTATACTTTTCTACCTTTTTGTAAGTATCAAATATTTATTTAACCAGAATTTAAGAATCGTTTTATTATAAAATAAATAATTTTTGGTTTTTAACTAGAAACTTTTTATTATCAATCAATTTTAGTATTTTCAGTTATTATGTAAATTTTTAGTCAATTTTACAATTTTGCAAAATATATTTTACAATCACTTATATTTCAATAATTTGTGGACTAAATAAAATTTTTGTTAATAATAAAATAAAATAATATTTAAAGTATAAACAAAACATGCAACATCGACAAACACAGAGTCAGCAAGCGAGAACCCTTTAACAAAAAGGCAGTTACATAAAATACAGTTTAATTAATTTCTGTCTGTATTTTAATAAAATTATTGATTAAAAGCATCTTGATGGTCTGGAAGTCTTGACCACACATCTGGCCTCACATTCTATTTTGCTTTTAAAACGATTTGAATTTCCATTACATCCGCCGTAAATGAATTGTTTACAACAATTATCTTCGGGGGAGTAATACCAATGCCGTAAGTAGCCCAGACAAGGCCCAGACTTAAACGTCTGGAGACATACGTCGCTTATTGGAGATGTAGTCAACAAACTCAGGTAAGAGGTTTGAGATTTGCGTCTGAGATCTGAGTGGACGGAAAGACACGATCGCTCACAGGAAGCCATATCTTCAAACCGGTTGGTATTGCCTCCACAGCCCCCGTAATAAAACCTCTCACAACGACTGACCTCCGCATTGAAATACCACTTAATTATAGCTGCCCTACAGAGGCCCTCAGCTCGGGGTAGTGAACATACATTGTTGACCAAACCTACCTCACCTCTGCTCTGATTGCACATCCGCCCACAGGTTGTCTCGTCAAAATTTAACATGCTAATATTGTTAATGATGACTAATATAATTAAAACTGAAACAAAGTTTAATTTCATTATAAATACGGTTAAAGTTTTAAATATATTTTATAAAATTAATTAAATCTGATATTAAATTATAATATAAATGAAAACTCAGACAAATTTTAGTGACTTATATATGTTTACAGAATTGAATGTAAAATAATGAATTGCAAAGAAACAAAGTTTAACTGCAATTAATTGTATTAAAAAATAACAAACTTTTACATATTTGAGTGAAATAAATACTTTGGATAAACAATTAAATTAATAGACAAAACAAATTGAATTAATTGCATTTGACATAATTTTATTATTACTGTTATCTTTCATACAGACATTCAGAAGGGGGGGATCAGCCAAAAATCCCCCCTAATTTTGAAAATTTGAATTTATCCCCCCCTAGCATTTGGTCCGCGAAAAGGTACCCCCCCCCCTCAACTTTTTGCCGGCCGCCAAAGGTGGCCGGCAAAATTTTCGGGTTTTTTGACTAAAATTAGGAAATTTTCCCTAAATTAGTGCTAAATCCGGTTTAAATCCAGTTAATTTAACTAAATTTAGTTTAAATTCAGTTTAA
>JAQFXP010001233.1:0-20635 GCA_034693685.1 Belba bartosi
TTTTCTAATTCAAAACAAATATTGTTTTTAACATTCTTTACATATGTAATATTGAGTACTTATTTGATACTCGGCTCGGCATTCAGGCATTCGTCTGTTTGCTATTGAAAGCATTAATTTATATATTATATGTAACTAATAATTTACTTATGAATAATCTGAAATAAAGAAAAGTTTAATTAAAACAAACTAAAGATGTCCACAATATTGTAAAATAAATTTGAATAAAAGTATAAAATGTAAATTATATAATAAAAATAATTCGCTTTTAATTATATTTTAAAAATGACATTATTATAATAACCAATTTATTAGACAATATTTTATAACATAATTACATTTGTAATTAGATTATATGGTAATATAAATTAATAAATTATTTAGTTAAATAATTATTTTAAATTTATCATTATAATTGACTAATTTATTTTTAAATTTTTACTTTGATTAAAAAGTTATTATTGAAAGTAAATTTAATTTTTAAGTTAATTTTTAATTAACATGTAGAGTTGGACATTAAAAATTATAGTAATGTCTACTATTCTAAATAAAAAATATTTTTAAAACCGATATTAAACATGTTTAAATTATTCCCTAGAAAATTGTTTTTATTATTATTTTATTTTAGTAAGTTTTGTTTTTTAAAATTAATATTAAGGCATAACTGTAACTTTTTTGCCACACAAATTTTACATTTGAGTTCTAAACTAGAATTCTTTTTACAAATATATATTTTATACAGAGAAAGATGACGGTTTAAAAATTTGGTAAAATTAAGTTAAATTTTTTACAGTTAAACATTTTTTAGTAATCTGTATAAAAAAAACATTTTTACCGTAAAATTAGTTTTTGCAGCCAATCAAACATTAATTTTATGATCAATAAATAAAAATATTTATAATTTTAATTATATTTTATTAAAAGAATATTTTTTGTAATTTATTTTATGCTAAATAATAACGTTTGAATTGAATTGTAAAGTATGTATTTATATATGTTTTATTGTTTTAAAATGCTTAAATAAATAGAATAAATTAATACTTATTAAAATGTTAAAAGAAATTAAGAGCTTAAATTAAATTTATTTTAAAAATATTCCAAGCTTGTTATTCATAATAAGAAAATACTATAAATAACTTATAAATTAAAATTTAATGTATTATTAAACAAAAATATAAATATTTAATAATTAACTAAATATAATATTGAATAATGCAACGAAAAATTGATAAAATAAATATAAATTGATTTTTAGATAATTTATTTATATAATTTTCTAAATTAAAATAACTTCACCAATAAAACAAATTTATTAAATTTAAAAAATGTCTTTTAACTTGGTTTAGAAATTTTTGATTTCTTAATATAAAAATTGGTCAAATTTATTAAAAGTTAGTTCAGTTTTTTCTTTAACTTATAAATATAATATTATAAATTTAACAATAAATATAACTTTTTTATTTTATTTTAATTACATATAATAATAAAATTTGTGTAAAATGTAAACATATCAAGATTATTTTAATTTAATCATTTAAATTTTAAATTTCAATAATAAATTATTTTATTTTATTTAAAACAGTCTTTATTTTATATAAATAATTTCAAATTTCTTAAAAATTTATTATTAAAATAAATTATTTTAAAAGAGCAACAATTAATTAATTTTATTTTTAAAATTTATTAATATAAATTAATTAATTTTACAAATTTATTTAAATAAACTTTAATTAGAAGGATAAACGCATTTATGAGTAAGTTTTAATTCGAACGCGGGAGAAGGAAAAAGGGTGTGGCTAATTTAATACCCCAAATCAAAGGTGAAGAAGTTTCCTTTAAAATCTATAAGCAACATAAAGCGTGATAAGTTTTTATCCGGAATAAATAAAATTTTATTTTAAAATTAACTAAGATTACAAAAATAAATATTTTTTATCAAGAATAAATGTAGAATAAAAAAACATATATTCAGATCCATTATCCGCCGCTTTTTCTATATTATTCTTGCATTTACTCATGAGTGACTCAAAGTACTCTGGACTAAATTCTCTAAATATAATGGGAGATCAAATACATGTTGACCAAATGTTGATAATCCCTGGCCTGCCAGTTGTGAGCGTAAACTTTTGTTTTCAAATGAGCCCAAAAAAGTTTAATTGGTTTGAGTTGGAGCACATTCAGAGGGTTTTTATCTTTACTAATGTATTTAATCCCTAATCTTTCAAATGTGGCGATTGTGTTATTGGCGTAATAAACGGTCGCTCATCCGGCCAAAAGACATAAACCGGCCAAAGAATAATTTTTAATACAAAACTTGACTTTTACTCAATATTTTGCTAGCATATGGTTAAGTTATCTGATAATCGTTGGCCAATTTTTACCATTTTTGCCATCGATTCGATTTAAAAATTTATTAATTTTAGATTTTTGCATTTTTTGGTCAATCTTCTCTCTGATCTATTGGAATATCATTGTCAACTTTTCGTATAATGTCATAGATTGTAGAAATCAAAACTTTTATCAGTTGGAAGTGTTCAGCAGTTAATTATTTTTTTTTACTTTTATAGTTTTCATTGAAATTTTCAGTTATTTTACGTTTATGGTCACAGTTTAACTGATCCATAGTTTTAATAACAAAATAAAAAATTCTGATTATATTTGAAATCAAAACGAATTTTAAAACAAATCTTCATTAATTATTGTACGCGCGCGCATTTTTTAGATATTTATAATTTACTTTATTCCGGATAAATATTTATCACCCTTTATAAATACAATTAGAGTAAAAGTGGGAAACAATGAAATATTCTAAATTTTAGTGCAACTCTATTTTCCATGAATAAAAAAATATTTTCCATTTTTTATTATTATTTAGATAAATACTTAAATAATTATATTTTAATTGTTTTAATTTAATTTGATTTAACTTATAATAGTTTACATAATTTTATTAATAAATAATTAAAAATTTTAAAATTTTAAATTAACTATTAGTTTTATATTTATTGTTTACGAAATTTAAAAACGGTAAACAATTATATTTTGATTGAAAATTTTAATAAAATAAATTAAAAATTTTATATTAAATAATGAAATTAATTACAGTTTACAATTAAATTTTGTTAAAATTTAAAATTATTTGTAATTGTCCAAATATAATAATTAAATTTTCAATTAATTAAAAAATAATCAATTGCAAATTTTATTTAATTATTTTAAAATGGAATTTACTATAAAACCAAAATATAGATTATTTATATCGTGCGCAAAATAGAGAAGAATTTTTAATTTTAACAAATTTAATTAAATAAATTGCTAGTTTTTAATGACAAACTTAAGAAAAAAATATTAACAAATCAGAATTGCGCTCACTTATTAAAATTTACATAAGTAAATTTTAACCAATTAAAATGAAAAATTATTCAATTAAATCTGGTTTTGACATTTGTCCAAATTTATATATTATAATTTATTAACATTAATAAAATATTAATTACCATTTTAAATACAGTTGACAACAATTAAGTAAATTATTCAACAAACTAAACATTATTTAAGACTGTGCATTTTAGAATTTAAATTATGCATGCTATATAAATTAATTTAAAATGCTAGGATATAAAGTACATGTACAATATGTGTTTGTGAATTATATTTAAATGTTATTAATATTTCAATTGAAATTATTTTATTTGTCAGGAATTCAAACAATTTTGCTTTACTATCCAAATTTAATTTTATAAATTTAACAACAATTATAAATATTTTATTTGATTTCAATTACAGTTAATAATAGAAATTGTGTAAAATGTAAATTTATCAAGATTATTTTAATTTAATCACTTAAATTTTAAATATTAAAATAAATTATTTTATTTTATTTAAAATAATTTTTATTTTAAATAAATTATTTCCAATTTTTAAAAAATAGTAATTGACAATTTATTTTATTTTCAAAAAATATTAATATAAATTAATTAAATTAACAAATTTATTTAAATAAACATAAAATAGAAAGATAAACGCACTTTAAAGTAAGGACCAATCATAGAGAGGGAAAAGTAAATAGTGTAGGGCTAATTTTATACACCCAAATCATAGGGAAAGAAGATTGCAAAAAAATTAATAAGTAAAAGCCAATCAAAGAGAAAAGAAAAAATTCCTTCAAATTTTAGTGCAACCCTATTCTTCCCTGATTTATATTAATTTGATTTAACTTACAATAGTTTACATAGTTTTGATAAATAAATAATTAATTAAAAATTAATAGATTTGAAAATAAGTATTAGTTTTATATTATTTGTTTGCTAATTAAAAAAAAGGTGTAGTCCAAAATAATTTTTATCAAATTAATTGAAAAAAGATATTTTAATTAATGAAATTAATTACAGTTTATAATCAAAATTGATTAAAATTTAAAATAATATTGATTAATTAAAATTTAATAAATAATAGTTTAATCACTTAGAAAAAAATTGAAAGCAAATTTTATTTAAATATTTAAAAATGGAATTTACTAAAAAATCTAAGATATAAATTATATATATAATATACATAATTATATACATCTTGCACAATTTAGAACAGAATTTTTAATTTTTTAATAATATTGAAATTACTAAAAATAATTTAATCAAATAAATTGCAAATTTTAATGTGAAAAAAACATTAACAAATCACTATCTATGCTCGCACTTATTAAAATATATATCAATAAACCAATTAAAATTATTCAACCTTAATTTCAGTCCAAAGTTATATATTATAATTTTTTAACAAAATTAAAATATCAATTACACTTTTATTTACAGTTTACAAATGGTCAGAGATTTAGGTTCCACTCGTAGTTAGATATCTATTATTTTAAAATTACAGTTTAAATTCATAAAACACAATTACGATTTAATTATAAAATCTTTAATTTATAAAAATATAAAATTAAAACCTTATTAATATTAATTTGTTTATATAACTTTTATTTATATTGTTGATAACATAAATTTAATTAACGTCAATAAATTAATAAATCTTATTTGAATTATTTTAATTATGCATTGTATTTAATATCAAACTTATATTGTATGTAAATATGACAAACGCGATGAGAATAGAAAAGCCACTTGACTCATAATAAACAAACTTAATGTGTTGACGGCAATTTAAATACTAATTATTATCTTAATAATATTTATTATTAAACAAATTAATTTTTTGTATTATATCCTCAACTGAGAGCTTTTAAGAAATAGGGATTTTATTTAAAAATTTTTATTAAATTTTAAATTAGAAAATTAGACAATTTATTTAAAACATTTGAAATCTAGACATAATTTTAATATAATTTTAAATTAGTGCTCAATTTAGAAATAACAATTATATATAACTATTAAATTTTTCTATAAATTTACTACTTATATCTTATGAATAGAAACTGTAATTTTTAAAATTAATTTATTAATTATATATATTTAGTATTTTTATTGTATAATTTAACTTAAAATTAAACAAAAATTGTTTAAAGTAGTTAAATAATTTGATTTAATTAGCTAATTTTTTTAAATATTATAAGTTATACAAATATTTAACTAAAAACCCCTCAAACGTCTCCAGTTGCGGGAATAAGTTAATAATTTATTTAGTTTGCTAAGAAATATAAATAAAAATAATAAAGATTATTTAAACTTCCGTCGACACAATAAATTCACTTATAGTCCCATCAGAGCCCAAATTAGAACAGATAAAAATTTGAATTGTAAACTACGAGTCAAACACAAAATGTTTTGACAAATAGATATTAGAAAGTTAATTGCAGTTGAGTGAGAACATGAAAAAATTGATAATTATGTTTGAGCTTCGATTAATATATAGTTTAAATAATATTAAATAATAATTAAAAAATTATTAATAAAATAATATTTATTTTAAATAAATTTTAAGTTATTTATATTTAAGTATAACCAATATTAAAAGTGTCAAATACCAGGCACATTAAATACATAATGTGACAAATAGTTAAATTGTTCGAACAGAATCGTGAACAAATTTGGCTTAATACTAAGCACTCATCAAACCAGAATGAAGGCCAAGAAGCACTAAATCAAAATAAATTTAAATTTTCTCAATTTAAATTAACATTGCATGTTAGGTCTGTCTAAATTAATTTTGCTAAAACTTAGCACACAGACGGTTCTGGCATTTGACAAAGTTAAAGTTTAATTACAATAATATAATTATTATAAAGATTATAATAAATCTTTGTAAAATAAAATCTCAATGTTTTGTATGATTAATTTAAAATCACTACTAAGAAATTACATCAAAAAAAGTTTGTAAATTAAAAATTTTAAAAATTTTATTTAGTTATTTTGTAGCATGACAAAATATATTTAGAAAAACTGGCACGATAGCAAAATATTTAGACTGTACAATTTTTTATAGTTAAAAAGTAACGAATTAAATTAATTTAAAAAAATTATTTATTAAATATTAAAAATAATTCTGATAATTGAAAATATTTAAATTAAAAAACAAAAAGAAAGGTTCTTCGTCAGATTTTTCAAAAATATAAATATTAACATTTTTAAATTATTAAATTATCAAATTATAAATAAATTACAGTTTATAATAAAATTTAATATTTATCAATGTAAATATATAAATTTATTATAATATATAGATTATGTAAACAAATATAATCAAATATATTTCTTAAAATGCATCAAAATAGAAAGTGTTATTTTTATATTTTGCTAATTTTAATAATAAAAAAGTTTAATAGTTTATTTGAAATAAACTGTTAGTTTTTTAAAATTAATTGATAACACAAATATAATTTTATTTCACTACAAATACAATTAAATAAGAAACAATTTTAAGCAAATAATTTATAATAAAATTTATTTTAATTCTACAAAATATTTTACTAAATTACTTTTAATATAACCTATAATACTTGATAAATTTAATAATACAATTTGCATTCAATTGTAGAACCAATTTTGATAAAATAAATATCAACAAATAAAACAACAAATATAATTATGAATCATTAATTCTATATTTTTTTAAATAACTTAGTTAATAAAAATTATGAAAAATTATGAAAAATTAGTTAAAATAATATAGTTATACTATTTGAATGTAATCAACAATAATTGTGTAAAAATAAAATGAGTTTTTTTATTTTGTTATTTTTAAATTTAAAGTATTTGTTATTTTTTACTAGTACTTTAAACTGTAATTTAAAAATAAATATTAATAATATTAAACAAACATCTTTATTTTATAAATAATGGAAACAATCTAGAATCTTAATTAATTTTAGCAATGTAATATTTAAAATGTCAGTTTATATTATTAAATAAATTTGTATATTTTTAAAATCAATTTTAATACAAAATTATATTAATAGCAAAAGATTAATTTTTAGCAGTCGTAGAAAAAACACAGAATACAAATATATTATAAATATTGAATTAAGTTTGAATTTATAAAATCAAATTCAAATTTTATAAATAAATTAAATTGCCATTATTTTATAATTTTGCTTATTTTGTTATATAATATTTATTTCAAAATTTTAATATAATTAAAATATTTAATTTAAAAAATAGCAAATCTAGCTTTTAAACATTAATTTTATTTCTTTTTGACGCATTCGCAAAAAATTACAATTTAGTTAGTTTATAAAAATTACAAAAGTTGTTAATATAGTTTAGTGATATTTCAAGATTGTAATTAGCAATAATTGTGCAAAGATAAAATAAGTTTTTTATTATTTCATTTATAAATTTAATGTATTTTATATTAGAATTTTAAACTGTAATATATAAATAATTATTATTTATATTAACAAAATAATTTATATTTGATTGATAGTGGTAGCTCTGAATACTGTATATTAATTTTTTAAACAATATATATTATTAAATAAACTAATAAATTTTTTATAATTAATTTAATATAAAAACTACAAATTGAATAAATAAATATTTTTGTTTAAAATTTTTAAAATAATTAACCAGAATAATTTTTTATAATTCATAATGTGTTTAGATGTTATAAAAATTATTAATTAAAATTTTGAATTTATAAATATAAAGTTAAATAATCAGTTAAAATCATTAATTTGTTATGATTAAATAAACTATTAAAATGTCTTTATTATTACAAATAATTATAATTTAAAAACCAAAATTTAATTTAATTAATTTTAACAAAAAATTAAATTTATGTATTTGTGTATTTAATGTTAATTTAAAATTTTAAACTAATAATAACATTTTAATTAATATACAGTATATATGACAAAATTCTATTTTAATAACTTAAAAAATAAGTATTTATTTATAATTAGTTTGATAAATTTATAAAATTATACAAAAAAATAAATTATTGAAATTTTAATGTATGCACTTTTCTAATTACTTGCAAAATATAACTTTTATCCTATACATGCTTACATTTAATTTATTTCTTAGTTTAAGATTTAATTTTTTGAAAATCAATATTTAAATTATAAACAAATTATTTTATTACTACTTTTTTTTATTTTTTAGTCAAACAAATATTTTTATAATATTAATAATAAAATTATATAAATAAACTTAATACGACAAAACTTATAATTATATTAAATTTTATAAGTAAGATTTATTAAATAAAATAATTAGTTTTTTAAATAATTTAAATATTCTTAAATTTATTTACTAAATAATAACTAAATTAATAATTGCATAAATAAATGTGACAAATTTTATATTTTTATACACATTGTACACATTTTTTCTCTAAACCAATTTTTTAATATATTCTTGATTAAATCAAAAATGCTATTATCTAGGAACATTTTAAAGAAAAATAAAATGTAGTAGAAAAAAGCAAATTAGTATAACCAGTAAGTACAAACATTAATTTAATCAAATTTTTGTTTAAAATTTTCAATGGAAAATTTGTTTTATTTAAAAAATATTCCTAATAAATAATATTTAAATATTTAAAATTAAAAATGACATTAATATCTTAAAATAATAATCATAAAATTTTGTTTGTTTAAAAATAATCAAGGATGTTAAATTTGCATGCATAACAAACATTTTATTTTTAAGTTTATAATACTAATTAAAATTAATCCAAATTAAATTTTTTAAAGCAAAAATACACATTTCTAATTATATTTTAACACGAACAAAATGAAAGAAATAAATTTTTTAAAAACAAAATATTTTTATTATAAAAATTTTATCATGACACAAAATAATCATTTATTATTTTATTAAAAAAGTTATTTTGTTAGAATCTTTGTAAATTTCTCTAAATGATATAGAAAATTTAGTTTAATAAACTATTGTAGTTTCAAACTTAAAAAATTAAAAAAAAAAGTTAATTTTGAATAATAACTGTAAAATTATTTTGTCAATAAATATTTGAATAAAGAAAGATTGCTGATAAAGAGTTTAATTTTGTTTAAAAATTTTTAATAAATGGCTAAATAAAATTCCTAAAAACGTTTTATAATTTAATTAATTGAGAAATAAATTTGAAAATAAAATGAGTTCTAATATACCAAAATTATTATAATAAATTCGATTGTAATAATTAAATTATAAATTTTTAATTAATTACAGTTTATGATTGCAATTGAGTAAACTGTTAAAAATAATTAAATAAAATTTTAAAAGTTGAGCAAATACTTTTTAAGATTTAAAATTTACAATTGCAATTGTACATTTTTGCTAAAAAATTTAAAAATAAAATTCTAAAATAAATTAGCACGTCTCACTTAACTGGTAAATAATCATGTGGTAAACATTGAGACAAATTGTGTTTTAATTGTCTAGTGTCTAGAAATAAATTATGTTGTCAAATAAGCATCAATTTTAATCGCAAATTATAAATGTTTAATATGGTTTAATTAGCTTGTTAAATCTATTAGATAGAAATTAGTTTTATATGATTAAATAATAAATATTAAGAGAATATAAATATTAGAATATTTCCTAATATTGTTTTATATAATTTCCATTTTTATTATTAAGTTTTAAAACAAAATTATTGAATAATTTAATATAAAATTTTGTCGTAAAAATATATAAATTTTGGTTTATTTTAATTTATAAAATTTTAATAATAAAGTAATTAAATTACCATAATCATTAATTCTAATAGAATTATATTTTTGACATTTATATAAAATTTTTATATTTTTAAAAAATTGTTTTTAAATAAATTTTTGATTTTAATAAAATAATTTTATTTTTAAATATAATTTTTTAAAAATTAAATATAAGATAAATCTTATTTTTAATTCAACGCACGCTGTTTTGTTCATCTAATGACGACATTTTAAATTATTTTTGAATATCTAAAAATAAATTTAATTTTAATCAAATCATATTTTACTGTTGCCAAAACCTATAAAATATACAAACAAAAAACATTTGATTTATCAAGTTACAACTGTTGCATTTATATCAATCAAACAATTTATTTTATTATTTACCTTTTTATTTATTTTTATTTAGTTTTATGAATATTGTTTATTTTATAGATAAACTAAATTTTTCAATTATTTTACACATTATGTTTTTAATTAGCTAATTTTACGTAGGATAAATTAATTTGATAAATAAAATTAAATAATTGTATTAACATAACATTTCATAAAATATTTTTATTATTATTAAAATAATCATAATAACTGAATTAATAAAATTATAATTAATATTAAATAATTCTACACTTGTTTAAATAAATTCAATAATTAAATATTAATTAAAATATTTTTGCCAATACAAATTGAAAACCAATTATATTTAACTGAATAAATCTGTGAAACAATTGACAAATAAAATAAGAATAAAATAATTAAATATTAATTTTAAAATTTTATATTTTAAAAATTATTAGCACCATTATTTATTTCTATTAGTAAAATAATTTGTTCTTTAAATCCAAATAAATTACTTTAAAATTTTTAAAAATAAAAAAAATATTAAACTTAACATTAATGACTGTTTATGACAAAATTTAATTAAATTAAAAAATTTGCCTTGAAAAAATACACCATACCATGTAAGATTTTAAAAATAATTTAGAATTTTTTAGAATTTTATAATAAAATTTAAAAAGCTTTATTAAACAAATTAAACAAATGATTGTGTAAAAATGTTAAATATAAAATAATATTTATTTATTTGAATAGATATTATTTTAGAATTAAATTTAAATTTTTATAATTTTAAGATTTAATATAAATTAATAGTAAATTTGTTAATTTGCTTGTTAATAATAAATAAATCATTTAACTAAATTGTTGTTATTTTATTAAAATATAAAAATTTAATTTTAATATAAATTACAGCTATCAATAACATTTGTTTTAATGGAAAAAAGTTTTGAATTAATTTTTTAAAATTTTGAATTGTATAAAATATTATTAAACATACGCAGAATTTATGTTGTAAATTGATACGATTCGAGCAATTAGTTTACTGAACACTAATAATAATAGTTAATAAACACGCGCAAGCTGTCAAAATATAATTCAATTACAAATAATAAACATTATTTAATTAACTTTATATTTGAAAACAAAATATATAAAAAGAACTGTTACTCAATTTTGTAATCAAATTAATTTATTTGGAACTAACAAGTAAAGTTAAGCAAAGTTTTAATCCCAAATTTAAATTAATAATTATAATTTTAATTTTTTAATCAGATTAAGATTTCTGTTTTTTTTTTGTATTTTTAAATAATTTCCAAAATTATAAATGTTTATTTGGTATTTATGTAATTAGGTAACATACAAAATTATTATATTTGCAAATTTTTACATATTTAATTTTAACGTAAGCACTTAAAACATAACGTTCATATTTATTTTTAATAAATATTTGATGTTTAAACTTTAACTATTTTTAAATATAAAATTATTAAAGTACAAATTAACTAAATTGTTTACCTATATGTGTGTGAAAGTAAAAGTAAACAAATGTTAAATTAATGCTATACTTTAACATAGTTCCCAAAATTGCACTGTGTTAATTGTAAGTTTGTAAAAATAAACAAATTGTAAAATTAGCCATGTAAAATTATTTAAATCCTATTATATTTAACAATAAGTATAAAATGTAAACTTAGTTATCATTGTTAAAATAATTATATTTTAGTAACGGCATTATATTAGCCAATTATTAAACAATATTTTATAACATATATATAATTATTTAAATTATAACATAATTACAATTGTAATTAAATTAACTTGATATATCAAATATAAAAAATTAAATATTGAATTATATATATTTAAATATTTATTGTTTAATAATATATTTTTAATTACCTTATTATAGCAAAATTATATATAAAAAAAATTTTAAATTAAATATTTACTGAGTCACTAATTTTAATAATAATTTAATTGAAGTTTTATTTAATTTGATTGCCATTATTGAATTTTATGAAAGAAATCTTATCCAAGAAATTTTATATTACAATCTATAAACAACACAATCAAAAACGCTCTTAAACGCACCCATTTGCGGTTAAAACTAATATAGTTAGTTTTTAATTGTTTTAAATTTTTCGAAAGCCGCAATCAATTTTTTAGAACCGTAAATATGTAAACGGCATTCATAGTTAGTCAAAAATTAATATTTGATAAATTTATTGTTAAAATAATTTGTAGAATCTCATAGATTGTTTGAATAATAAAAATTTGAATTATATTATTTTAGTGATTAACAATTACTAAATTGATTAAAACGATTTTTTAACAAAAGCAATCAATTGATGACTAACAAATCAGCTAAAAATTTTACAAAATATTTACAAATTTATAAAGTTATTTATCTATTATTTTTAATTTTAGTCATGATAGATAAATAATGTCAGTAGTTTGTTAAACATTAAAATAATTTAATGCTATTATAAATATAAATAAATGTTATCATAAAAAAATACAAATATTATTATCTTAATTTAGTGTTTAAAAATATGTAAACTTAAAAATACGATACTATCAATACAATCATATTTTAAAATTTATTTCAAATATAATTATATACTGTATTTAATTTCGAAATAATGTATTTAATATAATTAATAAATTTCTACTGATAAATTTGGAATTTAAATTGGTTTTCATAAAATTTTATTTTTAAAATCACAAATTAAGATATTTATTAATTTGAAATATTTTGAAATTAATTTTTTATATTTGTTAGTAATATATATGGAATTAGAAATGCCGCAATTCAGTGACGACAACTACACTGTCATTTTGGTTGTCAATAGTAGACAATAAAATAAAATCCAAATTTAATAATCAAGTATACAATTATTTTTTAATTGTGCTTAATTTTAATTAAATTAAAATATATTAAAAACAATGTTTTCAAGCTTACTCATTAATAATTTTATTATAATTTTTTATTTATAACTAACTTATTTATTTCACAATGACAAATAATAAGAATTAATACACGTGATAATATTTAATTTTAACTTTACCAACTATCCAGAAATAATATAGATTTTAAGATATTTTCACAAAAAATATGTTTGAACATTTATAGTAAAATTTACAATTTATTGCTAAATTATTTAAAGATATAATTAATTATAAAATAAATAAAAATAAAATTTAAAAATCTGAACTAATTATTGTCTATTGAGAGAAACTTTATACAAAATGTTTTTAAAATTAGTTTATAACATTACTATTAGTATAATTTATTTATTTAAATATAATATTTTTTAATTATTTACAAATATAGAAGCAATATTTGGCTGTATTAAACATGTTTGAAATTTTGAATTATTTAAAACTATATATAAATTATATAAATACATATAAAACTTAATATGATAGACTAAATTAAGTATTTGAGATTACATTGCATTTAACAATCTTTAGTAAAATTTACTGTAATTTATTTAAACCTGTAATAAATATCAAAATTTTTATTTCAATTTTTTGTCTTTTACATTGGATTATATAGAAGATAAATAAAATTAGAAGCAACTTAATATTTTATTATTTATATTAAAAATTATGTAGAACATATGACAAAATAGTTATTATTAAATTATTTATATTTAACTAGTAAAACGCATAAATTACTTTTAATTAATATTAATATTAAACATAATATAAATTTTAAAATTATTAATCATTTGTAAAAATATTGATTAAATTTTATTCAATTTAAAAATAAATTATTTTATAATATATTTTAGAATTATTTTTTGCAAATTATAAAAAAATTGTTAACAAGTTATATTTGCTAGTTATACAATTAAATAATATTATGGAGTTTATCAGACATTATCATTATTTGAGAGTAAAAGCATGAATTAAACGGTCTTCATTACTTAAATGTGATTTAATTTTTGTACAAGTTAAAAGCAGAAATAAATTTATATTAAATTTACTTAAAATCAACTTTTGGCTCATTTATTTATTAAAACAGAATAAACTTTTCTGAGACTCGAATACATTATATAAATCACCAATAAGTATTTAAGAAATTTTTGATTTTGAGATGATGTAATTTATTTTAAAACACCATTATTATATATTTAAATTTTATGTTATTAGCAATAAACTTGCTTCTAATTAAAGTTTTAATTATAACTAAATTATTATTTTATTTATTTTAAATTTTGTTTATAAAAATAGAAGTATTATAAATTAATGCCCATACAATTTACTTTTTTTGAAAAAAATTTTAAAACTGTCTTATTATGTAAAAATATTTTTATAACATATTCAAAATTGCGGATATTGTAGGTTATATACCTTTTGTAGTAAAGCTTAAACAAATTATAATTTTTATTGTTATTTTTAAATAGCAATTTGTTAAATGTTTTTTTAGCAAATTGGCAAAAGTGCAACATTTGTCAAATTATAAACATTTTGTATATTTCAAGGAGCAATAAAATTTTGCAATTATTTATGTATTGCCGAAACTTATAATTGTAAATAATTTTATAACCATTTACTTTTCTAAAGTGTAAATCTTACTCGGACTATTATACAAATTGTGATATTTTAACTGGTTGTAAAATAAATGCTAATAAATTAACACATATTTACTTAAATTCAAGCTGATAGTTAAAACAACCATTTAATCAAATTATTTATTTTCAAAATTAAACAAGTAAAAGTTGACTAACAATAATGTGATTACTATAAAATTACTCAAAAAAATAATAAGTTAAAAATATAAAACTTAAGATAGAATTGATCTGTGAATGTATTTTGAGTTAAGATATTCTTAGGGAACCGCTACTAAACTTATTATTGAAAAAAAATCTTCATGCTTATAAGCAAAAACTTTAATTGAAATTACTCCAATATGGAAATGCCGTTTTCATGTATTCATATTTTTATTACTTTAAATTAATTTTATTTATTTTACTAAAACCGTTTATATTAAGTAAAATAAACAAATAAACCAAAAATAAAAACCTGTGTATAATATTTAAAAAAAAATAATTTCTATAAAAAATTAAATTATTTTGATAAAAATAAATAATTATAAATCAAATCTTAATTAATTTGTATAGTGATTGGAAATGTTTAAATTTTGGGCTTAAAAATTTAATTAAAAGTTGTACTAGGTGTAAGAACTTTGCTATATAGTACATTAGTTAAACTTGTTAATTCATAAAATTGATTATTATTTTTAAATATTTAAACTTTAAAAATGAAAATCGCTATATGTTTCGAATTTTAAAATATTTGCTAATTACTTTTACTATTTAGTTAACATGCATAAAAGGAATATTCGTAATGTCCTATAAATGCAGATACACAGTTTTTGTTTGTTTAATAAACACCTTTTAAGCTCTAAAACATATTGCAACTAAACTTTACTAAATTAATGAATATGTAAACCTTTTATTACTATTTATAAGTCATAAATGTTTTGAATAATAATGTCAGCTTTAACCACGTAGTCAGAAGCAACTTACATGATTACAAAAAACGTCTGCAAATATTGACACGCGTGCCAGATTTTCCCATGTCTAAATATGTATCTATGTTCAAGTGAATTTATATCCGCATAACTACATTTGTGAGAAATATTTTTAAAGTAAAATCGTTATATTAGCGCTCAAATTAAATTATACGTATTTTTATTGTTGTCTATTAATGATATGTGTCGCATTAATTGATCAAAATATACATAATTTAACTTTAACTCTAATAACTTCAATTTTACTCTTCAAAGGGGCAGTTATGCGTATTTACATGTTCTCGTACACAGACTCATATACAGTTCTTCAAAATAATGCTATTCCTGTAAACTAATATAACACATGTTTCCTTTTGTCTGTATTTTTGCTTAGTTTATGGCAAGTTTCAAAAAATTTTAATTACCAGAAAAGAAATTTGGAATAGAAAATGCTGTCAACGCTTTAGATTAAAAAATAGATTTAATTAAATAAATAAAAAATATTTTAAACAAAATATTTTACACAGAATACTAATCTAAAAATTTAAACTATTATTTATTATATAATTTAATTTAAATAATTTAAAAATATACTCAATTTTTTATTAACTGTAATTAATAACATAAGTTTATATTTATTTATTTTGTTAAAAAATATTTGGACTATTCCTGCCAAGAATTTTATTTTTGGTTCCTATTCGATTGTATTTAATAAATATTATTTTTAAAAACTTCTTCTAACTAACAATTTAATCAATTAGTTGTTATTTTTTATGTCTGCCAATTAAGGTGTTTATCATTCTATTAGTTCTATTTATGTTAATATAAACCAAAATTTTTATTTAATTTTAAATTGAAGTATGAATCTTTTAATACATATACTTGATATATTTATTCTAAAAAATTAATTTATCTAATTTAGATATTAACTTTTATAATTTCTGACATTAGTTAAAAAATGTTTTTAAATATGTCAATAATTTTTTTAATTTCTGTTGGACTAAAAATAAATAAATTTATATAAACTTATCTAAACTATTTAATAATTACAATTATAAATTAAATCAATTATTTTTACAATAATATAGACTTGTATAAATTAAAACAATTAATTAATAATTCCATCTTTGTACTTTCCAAATAAATTAAGGTTAATTATTTGAAAAAATAAAACAATAATTTTAACATTATCTACAGTTTTAGATAACTTGCATTATTTAACTTTATTATTAAAATATTAACCGCAAGATTAAACTATAGGTCAGGAATTATTCTGAATATTAGATTATAGTTTAAAAATATAGAATTATTAAATTTAGTTATATAAAAATTGATTATCTCTTTTAGTTTGTTACAGGTTAGTTATTAATATATTTGAATTTTATTAAAAACAGTAAATTAAATCTAAACCAAATATTTATTATTACAAATAAATTTAAAACATAATTTATAAATATAATTTTATACAATTCATTTTTAATATAGTTATCATTTATATAGAAAAAATTTGATTTAAAAATTTATTAAAATTAAATATTAATATATAAATTAATAAAATAATAATAAATTTAAAGTTTAATAAAATGCTAATATTTAATGTAATTAAATATGTTTGAAAATAATTTTCCTAAAATCAAATTAATTACATTTTCACTAAAGACGTATTCAATTGTATCATATATTCGAATTACATAAAAAAAGTAATTTAATTTATTTCTCTCAATTAATGATTATTTAATAATAATTAAAAAATAGTTTACTTATGATTAAATTAAACAGACTAAAATAGATAATTTTATCAAATTAACTTATAAAATAATAAATGTGAAAAATTAAATATATGATACATAAAATATATTTAAAAATATTTTAACAATGTTTTAGTTCAAAAAAATATTTGTATTAAAATTTGTACATAAATTGTATTAAATATTTTACAAGATTAAATATATGAATGAAAATAAATTTACTAAAAGTTTATTAAATAATTTCTGTTAGTTTATTATAATCTATTATTATATTGATTTAAAAAAAATTATGTTGCTAATCCAAAATACCAAATATGTTTTTATAAGTTTAATTGAAAAAATATTACTAACTTATTGATATAAATCACAGTTTATAATTTATTTTAATTAACTTTTAAATGTATCAAGATTATTAAAATCAAATTATAATCATTATTTAATTAATTTAATTAAATTAAACATTTAAATTTAATTAAATTTTGATTGAAAAGTTTTTAAAATATTACAATGTTAATTAAATTTATTTAGATTACAATTATATTAAATTAAAAATTTCTTTGGCGGAGACCGGCCAAATATAAATATTAAATTATTTTGATACAATAAATTTTTAATTTAGATTTAATTTACAGTTTAAAATTTTTTTAATGTATAAAAATTATTTAAAATAAATGACTACTATTTCAAATAATTTATTACTTAATTTTGAAAAATTTTTAAAACATTTTATTTAAATAACAATAATATTAAATTTTACGGAATTGTTAAATATTGAGGCATCCAAAGCCGCACTCCATTAGGTTAAGGTTAGCGCTAAGCTGTAAGCGGTCATCTGTCCGCTTATAAATACCGTATTTGTCAATACAACAAGTAGAGTCACTTAGGCCAGCACAAAAATTAAAATATCTAAACTTAATATTATCTTAATGTGAATTTAAAATTTTAATAAAAATATATTATTTAACGTTATAATAAACTTAAAATTCAAAGAGATACAAAAACAATTCTGAATTCAAATATAAGTTTAATAGTATTTTGTATTTTGTTTATATATATATTAAAAAATAATAATTTGTAGTAAAACAGCAAACGAAATTAAAAATCAATTTGTAGCATAAATGCAAAATGCATAAATAATTAGTTATACATCAAACACTAAAATAATTTTAAGGTAAAAATATATAAATAATCCATTAAACATCAAAAACAAAAACTGTTTTAAAAATAAAATAAATAAATAATTAGTTAAACATCAAATGTAAAATAAATTGTTTCAAAAATACATAGCTAATCAGTCAACTAATATTGAGAATTAAATTAATGTTATAACAGGCCGTTTTACCCTAATTTTCCTTTTGTGTCTAATATTTGTATTATGAATTTGTCATTTATAAAAAATATTTTAGTCATGTTTTCTTTATTACATATGAGAAAACTCAATATCTAATATTGTGTAATATTTATAGCTAATATTTGCATTAAATTTATTATTAACTAGTAAATTACCAATACAACATTATAATCAAATTTAATATTAAGTTGTATTAATTATATTAAATAAATGTTATAAAAATTTACTTTTATGAAAAATTTTTTAAAAAACCGCAGATTAAATATTTTAAATGAAAAATTTAAAAAACCACATTAATAAATCAATATTTATGCGCACAATTACCAAAATTTAAATTAGTATGTTTTGAAATATATAAATAAATTATATTTAATTAAACGAGAACTGGTTTTAGTTTCTAGTAATATATCACAATATTTTAACATTAATAAAATTATAATTATGATTTTAATTACGGTTTATAATAATTAAACAATTTATTTAACAAAATAAACATTAATTTGAGATTTAATTAATTTTTTAAATTGTATTAATATGTTTAAATTTATTGTATATAAATTACATTAATTTAAAATAATTTAATTGATATAATCTTTTCTAAAATATAATTATTTAAAAATTATCTCAATTGTTATTAAAAATGTATTTTTAAAATTTAGAAAAAATAAATGGAACAAATCTAATTTTATCTAAATATTTGTTTAACTTATTAATCTAAAGAAAATATTTGTCTAAATTTTTATAATTAAATTTAATGCAAAATTTTAACATTTATTTATCTATTTTTTTATTAGCTCTGACCAATTATAAAAATTTAATTTATGAAAAATAATAAAATATTAGTTTTCATATTAATCACAGTTTATTATAATATTTAGATATAATGTTATATACGTATTAAATTTTATAATATTTTTATTGCTTACTTTCCTTATAAGGCAAACTAAAAAAATATTTTATGAATTTAAGATAAAAATTCTTGCTATTCAATGCTATATTAATACATGTCAATTTGTTTTTTAAATTTCCCAATTACAAAAATAATAAATTTTACGTTTAATTATAATACAAGTTTAGTTTAAATTTAATATTAAACTAAAATTAATATTTAGCTTAACCATGTTGTTTAACCATATTACTTAAAAATATGGACTTTAAAAATCAAACATAATCTTAAAAATAGTAATTATCTCAAATTAAAAAATAAATTAGATATTTAATATTAATTTTACCAAATTATAAAAATTAATAATTTCTAAATATTTAATGAATTTATTTATTATTTAATTAAATTTTATTTATTTCTTTAATAATTATTTTTTTTTCAAATTATATGCATAAAATAAAATTAAAACCTTATATTTGTTTATAAAGAGGTTATTCATATATCTTGACGCTCGTAATTTTTAAATAACTTTTTAATGGCTAAAGATAATTTAGTTCTGTTTAAAGTATAAAGTAATGTTACATTAATATTTTTTTGTACTAGACAAAAAATTTGAAACCGGTTACGTGATTAAGAAATAACATGTACATTCAAAATGCACTAGTTTATTTGAAAACTA
>JAQFXP010001234.1:0-20633 GCA_034693685.1 Belba bartosi
GTTTGCATATGATTTATAAAGAAATCATATTTTACAATGCATAAACAATACAGCCAAAAAGCCCCCTAACGCCCCCATTTGCGGCTAAAACTAATATAGTTAGCTTCTAATTGCTTTAAATGTTCCAAAAACAGTAATCAAGTTTTTTAAACCCGTGAACAAGTAAACGGCAGTCATAGTTAGTCTATATCAGGGATCGAAAAGATTGGCCGATCCAGGAGGGGGGATCAGAAAAGGGATTTTTCCAAATACGCTCAAAAAACCTATATATTTATGATAAAATTTTATCTAATTTAACTGAACTTAAACCGGATTTAGCGACAATTTAGGAAAAATTTCTCAATTTTGGTCAAAAAATCTAAAAAGTCTAAAAAGTACTTTTCCACAAACCAAATGCTAGGGGGGGGGGAGGGTCAATTTTCAAAATCAAGGGTAATTTTTGGATGATCCCCTTTATAATCCCTGGTCTATATTTATGCAGTATTAATTTACTACCCAGGTAGAGTCAAAAACTTTATTTGTATTTTTCAAAACAGATATTTTTTGTGGTTCGCAAAAAGTTTTCGCACATATCAGTGCTTCATGTAGTTCACCATTCATTGGTCGCTTGGGGTGTTTGGGTGGGCATGAAGTTTGGTGCCGGGGGTCACAACGCGTTCTTCCCATTCATAAACTGCGGCGTCCATACAATTATGTACAGCTATTACTGTTTGGCAGCTCTCGGGCCCAATGTGCGCAAGTATCTTTGGTGGAAGCGATACCTCACTATCATTCAAATGATTCAGTTTGTGGTTGCGCTCATTCACGCCTGTATTCCACTCTTTGTCGACTGTGGATATCATCCGGGTTTCGCATATGCACTGATAGCACACGCAATGCTCTTTTGGATTATGTTTTACAACTTCTACCGAAAAAACTATAACAAAACGAATCGAATTAATAAAGAATTGCATAATATTAGAGTCAATGAAGATTCGACTGATTCCCAGTGCTATCAAAACGGAAGAACACAGTCATTAAAAAATCTGACAAACAGTCAGAAAGTCTTAAACAACGACGACGTCAAAGGAATTGCAAAGAAAATCAATTAAAATATTTTGTCTTAACATAAATTGCAGACAATTTTATTATTATTAATATAAACTTAAGATAATTACAATCAAAACCTTTTTATAGCAATAATCAAAAACTTTGAAATAAACTCTCATTTATTCTAAGACTTTGGTTAAGCCTTTGAGGTATTGTTAACATCGAAATAAATTACGAATTAACTCAATAGTCTAAGTCTGACTGCACTCAAACTTTACTTTTTTTTGTATATTTTAAACTATAAATTAATCTAAAAAAATAAATATTTTAAAAACTGTTATTTATATCTAATTTAGTGATTTTGTAATTGATGTAAAAGAATTAATGAATAAAAAGTAATTTTTAATCAAATAATTGAATAAATGCAAAAAAAATCAAGAATTCATCGAGATAAATATCAGTTAAATATAAGTAAAACAATATTAAAGTTAATTAATATAATTTAAAAAACTTTAGTTTATTGATCGATAGAAGGAGTGAACCCTTCGTCAACATTGTCCGACTCCTGTTCTACAATAAAATCGATGGATTGAGTGCTCTGTTGGGCGGCGTCTTCGCCGTTCTCTTCGGTGTCGTCGAGAAGAGCTTTGATAGACTTGAGAGTCTTGGGTGCCTTCGGTTCGGTTTCCTTCTTATTGTTAGCCCTTTCGTGAAGTCTCTGATGTTCTCTAAGTTTGTCAGATCTGGTGAACCGTTTGTCGCACGTAATGCAAGCGAAAGGTCTCTCTCCGGTATGACATCTTCGGTGGCGCTGAAGCTTATAATTAGAATCGAAAGGTCGGCCACATCCGGGCCAATCACAGGCAAAGGGTTTGCTGCCGGCGTGGATCACCACATGTTTATTCAACTTCAAGGAGTCGTTAAACCATTTGCCGCAATACCTGCACGAAGAGCCCGTTCCCGAACTAGACAACAACACCGGTGTTCCCGGTGCTGGAGGAACATCCGGCTCAATGTCTGAGTCAGCGGCCACTGTATACCGATAACCAGACTCAGACCGGCCGCCCCTTTTTGGCCGACCACGTCTAGAGGTGGGGGTTTGAGCAGCACTTGCACCGCCCCCTCTCTTCTTGCTTTTGGGTCCGGGCTTTGATGCGAATTTCTTTAGCTTTTCGAGCATTTCCTTCGATTGTTTGACTTTTCGCTTATAAGTATTAACCTCTTTCTCCAATTTAGACAACTTTTGCTTATCAGCCAATCGTTGGATTCGTTCGCATTCGAGCTCTGTCTGCAAAAGACTAAACGCTTTGTCTGTCTTCCACATCGACTCCAATTGGTCGTCAAATTCAGACAAATAAACCCAATTCTCTTCTAACTGTTCCTTCACTTGTGGTATAGACTCTCTTAACTGATAGAACACATTCAGAATCAGAAGCGCAGCCATAGATATTTCTTCTTGTATTCCGTCTTCGAGTTTAAGTGATTCTGAGTTCAAACAAATAAAACGAATAAATAATTAAATAAATTAATATAATATAAGATATAATATATTGTATTATAATTTATAAACCGATGAGAGAGTCCGCGTTGTAGTAAGAGATCAACCAATTCCTAATATGACAACTAATTTGAGACATCTGTGAGCTGTCCATCGGGTCAAAGGTCGGCATTTTTAGTTGACTTTGACTGTCAATACCACTCGTAATGAACGAGTCGTCGAAGAGTTCAATAAGAGATCCCAATTTGTGGACAACACTCTTTGTGTCGTTGAAGTCGTCGAGCATTGGCTCTGAGATAATGCTATTCAAGAGACCAACGATTGCTATCTTATGGTTGTCTTCGATGGATATGACCCGATATTCGCTTAAATCGAAATTCTGTTCACCAGAAGAATCCATAACTGATTCGATGGATAACTGTTTGCATCAATCAATTGAAATGAAGACAATATTTGAAACGACTTTTAAATAATAAAAACATTTAATCAATGATTACTACAATTGAATGATTTGTTAAACGATTTGATTATACGATTAATTAGTTTAAAACCAATTTAAAAGTTAAAAAAGTTTTGACAGACTTTTGACAAATAGCGCCAAAGTTTGCATTGAATTGACTCAACGATAATATTTAGCACTAGTTTTGGGGGACTTTTAGGGGGAATATAGATTGGATTTGCCGTTTCGTCTCTATTAGCCGCTATTCGTCTAATATTTCAATCGTTAAACAAATCAATCGTTTATTTTAAATACTTATTAGACAAACGCTTTTTGTTTCGAATTAAATCTTAATTTTCATGTATTTGGTGTAAATTAAATTAATTTAAATCAAATAATAGATTAGATTTAAGTATTCAATAAATTTTGTTTTTGCAAAAATATTTTTAGTCCCACTTTAGGAGAAAATGACTGCAAAACAGAAATAATGGAAAGTTGGGTCGAGTAGGGGTCCACTGGTTTGCGCACTCGTATTAGCGCCAATACAGCGCAAAGGGGGCTCTATATAGACACGTGTTATGTGACTGACAGTCAAATACGTAAACCAATTAATGTTTGGAAAAGTTTTAAACTTTTAGATTCAAGATTTACTGGAAATAAATAACTAGGTAGATTAAATTTAAATTTTAATTGATTTGTTTAGTACATAAAATTGTATATCTATAATCTAATTAATTTCTAAGAAAATATAATATTTTTAAGTTTCAAATTCTTGCTTGTTGCTTGTGTCAATGTGTCAATTGATTTATATTTGAAGCGTTAACTGCATTTACGTTAATATAATAAATACCGATGTGTTATACAAAGGAATTTATATTAATTGAATTGACATCAATTGGTTTTAGGCATTCAGACAATTAAATTAAGAGTTGAGACAATTATTGTTCGACTGATATATCCTTTTGAGTGAACTCTTTTGCGATATCCAAAGCGATTCTATAAGTTGTGCTAACATTCTGTAAATTAGTAATTATAGTCACTATTAGTTCACTCTTCGGCTCAATCAGTATCACAGATGAGGCACCGATAGCACCGCCGGTGTGAGAGAACAGGGTTGGGAAGGCTGGCCCCGAACCATAGGCGTGCTTTGACTCGACGTCTTTGATTACACCCCAACCCAGACCTGCAATTATACGGTATTTGGAGATAATTTAATATTTATTGAATCAATAATTTATTGAATGCATACCATATCCACCAAAACGGTGATCCCAATCCAGTTTTGTGTTGTTGTGCTGTAATTGGATTTAATATAAACTATAAAAAATATTTAAATTAGTTATATATTTGTGTCGACATTAGACCAAAATTTATTTCAATTGTACAATAAATTCAAAAAATTAGTAAAAAATAATATAATTAATATCAAAAATAATAACAAAATATTGTTTGAATTGATTGAATAAACGAAATAATTTAATATTTATTTCGAATCGCTTTCCGATAACAGTTGAGACAATTGTTCGGTTGATATATCCTTTTGGGTAAACTGTTTAGCAATAGTGGAAGCCATGAGAACCACCCCATTAGCTTGCTGCAAATTAGTAATTATAGTCACAATTAATTCGTTTGTCGGTTCAATCAAAACAACAGAAGTGGCGCCGACAGCACCGCCCGCGTGACTGAACACGGTTGGGAAGGCCGGCTCCGAACCGAACGCATGCGTTGGCGACATGTCTTTGATTACAACCCAACCGATACCTATGGAATGGAATCATTTGCAAAATAAATCTGAAATCAATTACCGTTACCTCTCTCATAAAGATGCATGCTATAATATATGAATTTTACAGAGGGGAAGTGGGAGGGGAGGGGGAGCAACTATATTTGAATAGAGTTGCACTTGTTTTAGAGACATAAGTTGAACTTTTATTCAATACTGTATATAAAAACTGTAAAAAGTTTAGAAAAAGTTTGATTTAAGTCATTTTCTGTTTGTTTAACTTAACTAAAACAAAAACAAAAGTAATTTCAAAACAATGTCTCAATCATTGCAATGAGAGCATCAAATTATAAATGATTTAACCGAAGTTTCGGTAGAAGAGAGTCTCAATCAGGGATCGAGAAGAGGAATCAGGCAAAAACCGCCTTGATTTTGAAAATTTGGATTTATCCCCCCTAGCATTTAGTCCGTGAAAAGATACCTTCTCGACTTTTTGCCTGTCGCCGGTAAATTTTTTGGTTTTTGAGCCCAAAATTAAAAAATTGTTCCTAAATTGGTGCTAAATCCGGTTTAAATTCAGTTAAATTAGGTAAAATTTCGTCATAGATATATAGTTTTTTTAGTGTTTTTGAAAAAATCCATCCCCTGATCCCCCCTGGATCGGCCGACCTTCTCGACCCCTGGTCTCAATTCGACTGAAGATATACTCTAAGAGCCAATGAGTGAAAACGATTCAAATGATAATTGATTTCTATATTGTGTTTAATTATTTAATGAATAAATAAATTTTATAATTTGATGCAACTATAGGTGCATTTTACAGAAGGGGTGCAATTCTATTCGAATAGAGTTGGGGTATATTTTCAACAAGCTAATTTATGTTAAATTCACATATTATTGCAACTTTATGAGAGAGATAACGGTAATTGAAATATCAGTGCAGACCATATCCACTGAACTTTCCCTTAAGTCTTGTATTTTCTGCCTATTATTGCAATTATGGGAAAAATTCAATAAAAATATAATGTTTTATCAAAATTCAATCATTTGGTCTAATGTCGGGCCAGACATACCGAAGTCCACATTTGGTCGACAACATTCTTGTCGATAAGTCCCGGCTTTCCATTAGCGCCGCCTTTATAGCTGTAAAGCATGACATTTCCAAACCTCAATAGGTCAGACACATTGGACAGGAGTCCCCCTCCGGCCCATTTACAGCTGTTGTCAACGTAGGGAACGTTTGTGATCCGACCATTAGGCCCTGACTTGGCATAGAATTTGGATCTATTGTAAATAATTGGGTCGTTTTGGTCCAAATATGTGTTTTCTAACCCCAGCTCTTCTCTCAAGAATTTAATCAAATATTGTTCAAACTTTTCGCCATTTAATTGACTTTCTATGACAGCACTAATCAAAGTATAGCCAAAAGTTGTATAACTGTATTGAGTGCCCGGTTTGGCCACAAGTGGGTCGTCTTTGAACAGTTTTAATGAGTCCATAACTGAAGGAAAGTTGTCTTTGAGGTAATACTCGGGTGCATCGAATTCGGCCAAACGGTTGCCGTCATTGCCTTTCGACTCCTTTTGCTGTTCTTTCTCTAACTTTTTGTAATGTCTAATACCTCCCACATGAGAGGCCAGTTGTCTCAAAGTAATGTCAACTTTCTGGCCCTCCCAGTGCTTGTCTGGGAACTGGTCTTTAGTCAAGTACTGACCAATAGGTTTGTCTAAATCGATGCGCTTTTGCTGAACGAGTTTTGCCAACAGAGAAGCGGTCATTGATTTACTGATGGAAGCGATTCTCATAACTGTATTCGCATTACATTCAATGCCATTCTCGATGTCTGCGAAACCGTCCGAATAGATCCAGACGTTGTGTCCCCTAAGACTCACTCCGACCACAAATCCCGGAATAGACTCCAATTGTCGCCATTGTCTCAATCGAGTCACACAAGACTTGATTACGGATTCACTTCTATTTAGATCTAATTTATTATTAAAATTATTAATTGATTTAAATTGCGGTTCAATTGAATCTAAATTATTGTCTTTCAGGTCTTTATTAGCACTTTTGGCTTTAATTGTGGCCAATGTGACGGCACCTGTAGTCACGGCCAAACCAATTGCGGCCACATTTCGACTAAAACTATTGAACATAATTTTATTTGATTTATCAAATCATTAAATCAGTGATTAAATTGAAATGACGTCAAAATTAATTCAAAGTCTAATCAAAATTATAAAAATATAATTTAATTCATAATTTGTGTACATTTTGTTTGCATTTATTAATAAATAGGGTTTGAAAAGTTTGGCTTTAAGCGCCAAGTTGCTAGGCAACCGCTGGTTAGTATTATCTATCACTAAAAAGGATACTTTTGGGATTAATACATAAAGTACGCTTGGTTCTAAGTTATAGTTTATAGTCTTAGAGTCTAACATTTAGTTTTAAAACTAAACGTACTTTATGTATTAGTCCCAAAAGTATCCCTTTTGGTGATAGGAAGTTAGTATATGGAGCTTTTAAATGCCGTCCTATAAAAAAGCATTAGTAATGGAAGCCAACAAACTCCAGGAGTTTATTGATAGAGAGTCATAAACATGAAACTCTATTTATTTACAAATTCTTAATATTTTGAGCGCTTTTTACGAAATCTATATTTAAATTAACCAAACTTTTAAATCCAAATTAAATTTTAATTTTATTCATTAGAAAAGAATTAATTAAAAGACAAAATTAATTAATTAAATTATTTAAATAAATAAAAATACTGTAGACATTAAGGGAGAATTAATTAGTAGTCAAACATTAATTTAGTTAAAGTTTTATATTAATATCAGGGATCGAGAAGGTTGGCTGATCCAGGGGGAATTATGGAAGGGATTTTTTTCCAAAACGCTCAAAAACCTTATATATTTATGATAAAATTTTACCTAAATTAACTGGATTTAAACCGGATTTAGCATTAATTTAGGGAAAATTTCCTAATTTTGGCCAAAAAAACAAAAATATTGGCCGGGGATACCTTTTCTCAAACTAAATGCTAGGGGGGGATAAATTCAAATTTTCAAAATCAGGGGGATTTTTGCCTGATTTCCCCTTCACGATCCCTGCCTCCTTACAATATTGCCGCCTTCGCGAGGAGGTTACCTTTTGGCGGACCAAATGCTAGTGAGGAGGGATAAATTCAAATTTTCAAAATCAGGAGGTATTTTTGCCTGATTTCCTTTTTCGATCCCTGTTTATATTTAGATTTAATAGTTTATGATCTTATAGCGGATTTGAGTTTTTATCAAATGTATTTCAAGTTTGTAAACGTTATTTTTCTAAATTTTATAGAATTTATAAACTAATACTGTATATAGAAAGGGAAAAAACTATTATAGAAAAACCGTTGTTTGCATTGACTTCTATTGGAGTTGGTCTGAAAATTTAGGCATCATTTTCAAAGGACAGAACTGATGACAGTCTTAAACCCATATTTAACTGTATTTAATACAACCAACTATGAACTATGTGAGGAGAGGGGGAAAGAGAGAGAGAGAGTAGGGGAGAGAGAGAGGAGAGAGGGAGTAGAGGGAGAGGAGAGAGCGAAGAGAGAGAAAGAGAGAGCAGGAGAGAGAGAGAGAGAGAGAGAGAGAGAGAGAGAGAGAGAGAGAGAGAGAGAGAGCGAGAGAGCAGGAGAGAGAGGGAGAGAGAGAGAGAAAGAGAGAGAGAAAGCAGGAGAGAGAGAGAGAGAGAGCGAGCGAGAGAGGAGAGAGAGAGAGAGAGATAAGAAGATAAACATTAGTTTTGATGAATTTCCTTTCGATTTTCTTTTTTTATAACTACTGTATATTATATGCGATTAGAGTTAGATTAAGGAATAACTTTGGGTTTGAGGAAAAGAATTGACTAAACTTTTCGCAGACATGCTATCAATAAACGTTATGTAAAAAAAAGTTGAGATTACGGTTGACAACACTAAAACTCTTAAAGGATTTTCTCGATTGTCCAAAACTGTGGTTTAAATCTGTGCAACCACTCTGACGAGTAATATCTACAGAATATTCTGACACGACTTGGATAACGATATTTTGATGACTTTCAAGGTTAACATTGAAAATGTTTGTAAAAATGTTTATTTTATGTCAAATTTTAAAATGATTTATGGTTTGAATTAATAAAAACCAATTATTTGTGAAAATAGCAAATTTAACTCAAATTTTCTAATCAATTAACTTATACAAACTTTCACTCAAATATCATTTTTCTTTCTTTAACCGCTTTTATTGATTTATTCAAAAAAGTCTAGAATTATGTCGGAATCGATGATTCGAAAAAATATCTTCAAATACATTGGTTAGCATAAGCTGAAGATCTGCGCCTAATATGAGTTTGGATACAGAGTCGGCGTCGGATCGAATCGAATCGAATTGTGCGAAAAGCGAATATTTAGCGATAATACTAACAGAATAGACACAACAGACTAACTGACTCTGACTTAGTCTCTATCTCTCACTCACTCTCTCTCTCTCTCTCTCTCTTTCTCTCTCACACTACAAGTCTAAGTCTCACGAATTTCAGATTCTGTTCATTTGATTTATTCCGTAAAAAAGAAATCAAACAAAAAGTTTTTGCTCGAAGTGATGTTATCGGTGTCGGTGTCAGAGCAAGTTAAATTCAAAAGCAAGAAGTGTGGGACAGTCACTGTACTGCCCGTCACAGGTATAGTAATATCAATTCGATTACTCGATTTAATTTGCTTTTTGAGAGAACATCCGATTTATTCTTATGTCTGTCTTCAGTCGAATTCGGAAAATTTGTTGGAAATGAGAGTCATTTGAACCCAAAGCAGAAGCGCAACAGTAATACCAGTAATAGCGGATCGAATCGAATACATCGGCAAAACTCGGATAATGTAAGTCTGAAATAGTTGTTCTCTATTCTGATTAAACTCATATTCTACTCAATAATGGTTTCATTTATTCTTGTTTATTCGTTATATTATTTTTTTGTTTTACCACAAAAAAAAACTAAAACAAAAAACTTAATTAAGGCTTATTCGTAATGATTCAATGATAATGAAAGTCAATATAAATAAATAAAATAAATAAATGTTTTCTAAATTACTTTTTGTGTTCACAGAATTGGAAAAAAGAGTTTGAGTTTTCTAAGCAGTATTTTTATAAGTATTGAAAACAATGAGAATGTTTTGGAAATTTTTTATTATAAAAAATTAATTCAAATATTTTTTTAATAAATGAGATTTTAAATATAGGAAAATGTCAAAACTGACAAGCGAGACACTTTTTTGTCAAACCTTTTTCTTTAAAATTTTGATATATAGGACATGTTCAATAAAATCTTTATTTAGCTTGAAAAAAAATTTTTACTGCCATTCATGTATTCATTTCTTGTAAGTTGAATTTGTTTGTTTGAAATCGTGTTTGAAATTTCAGAAATACATTCAATCGAAATACAAACACATTATTATCACATATCTGTGTATACACTAAGAATAGATCAATTCGATTGAATCTATAGTAATATAATTCAAAAATGCATTTATTTTGTATTAATGTGTTTCGACGCAACTTATACTTAAATAATAGAAGATTTTGGCCGAAATTATACGTTTGAATGTTTGCGAACACACAAAACATTTGAGTTTATTGTTAGGAAAGTCGAGAGAATGTTATGTCAAATGCAATCAAATTCTCAAAACCTATTATTTGCAAATGAGAGGTCGAATGACTGAACTCTTAAATCGATTGTTTGTTTTGACATTTAAAGCCGAACTATATAAACATTTTTTTCATTTAATTGAAAAGAATTTTATACAAAATTTAAAATGAATTCTAAATTTTCAAGTACCGTAATTAAATAAATAAATAACAAAAAAAAATGTTCCAGATAAAAGTTTATTTTCTTCTCCAAAACTAATTTAATAGAAAGCAATTGAAAAAATTTCATTTAAGTTATGTTATGTAAACTTAGAGTTGATTTTTGCATTCACGTATTTGCTCTATGTCTCTATATAACTTATTTGATGCTTAAAAATATAAATATTTTATACATATCTATGACATTACGTTTTTTGCAAACGTAAGAAAATATTTGCGTAATTTAATCTTTTAAAACCAAAAATATGTTAGTTATGTTAGTTGGGGTGAAATGGACATCAATTTTCAATCTTTTTGCTTAAATATAGTAATAAATATTTCATAAAAGCATTTTTGCCGATATTTTTCAGCATTTCTCAAAAATAGCTATCCGCACATTAAATATATATTTATTTAAACGTTTTTCATATGGAAATCAGTTTATACCTTTCCTTACTGGTATTCATCCAATATAGAGATGATAACATAATTTAGACTGAGATTTATATAATGATTCTTTCCTATTGATCCAACATATCTCACAATACCTGAAGCCTCGAACCGAACCATTAGTTATCATTATTGTTAAGCTTTTTAAGAAATGTTGAGAAATAGTTTTGAAATATAATTTATTCGACTTTTTTGAAGTTTTTATGGTTTCGATACAAGTCTTGTCTTTTATATTATTTAAGACATTATTGTGTTTTACTATTACTGTATCTATGGTTTGCATCTCATTGTTCTATTGAATGTAGATTTGGATCATTGAATCAAATGGTAGAAAACGAAATCATATTTAACTTATTTTATAGCTATCATAGCCAACAATATTTGCTATTTTAGTTTTGATTCCGATATGCAAAACTGATTTTTAGTATAAAAACTTGTTTGAATTTATATCATTCTTATATCAACAGAATAACTGTTAACTTGATTTATCTTTTTATAAAACAATATTTCAAATAAATATATAATAAATTAAATTAATTTGAAACTGACTCATATATGAAACAAATATAAAATAAACATAAAAAATTTTTAAGTTAACATAAAATTAATGAATTGCGTAATTATAGCAATAAAAGAATAGTCTTAAACTAAATAAATAGAAAGCCATTCGTTAACATTATTTAATTTACGATTTGATCATTTAATTAAACAAATACTGTAAACAGACATACATTAGAGTGAAGTAGAGTAGACTTGTGTCGATAGGAATTACGACCCAATCAATCCAATCAATCCCAGAACTCATAAATCAATGTCATTATTGATTTAAATTAGAATTTTTGTGATAAATGTTTGACTAAATTCAAACTTTTTGTTTATTTGCTCTGTTATCACAAAATACTCACTAAAGTAATGGAAATTGTATTCAACATATTATTCATTGAACTGATAATTAATTGTTATGTAAAAGCCTTTGAATAAACAAAGCCTTTAAATTATCATTCTTTAATAAAATTTTAAAACATTCTAATTTTTAAGTTTTAATTGTTTTCTTACGAATTAAATTACAATACTTAATTTAACGTGATAAAATTTAGAGGATTAACTAATTAAATTTAAAAAAATTTATGCTTGCTTGAATAATTTAATCTAGCAAATAAATGTAAAAACAAAAAGTTTATATTTTAAAAATAGTTTCATAAATTACCAAGAGCGTTGTGAAGAATATAAAAGACATATTTAATTCAAATTTATGTTACAAAATATAAAATGAGAATAAGAAATGTTAAATAAATATCTATTATTTAATAAAAATTAATAAAAAATAAGATTCTTTTGTGAATAGTTTTGCTTATATATAAACAGCAATTACATTACAAAATGATTTTAAAAGAAAATTTCACAAAAAAATAAATTATTTGTTATATAAAGAATTCTCAGAATTCACAAAATTCATTATAAAAATTGATCCAAAAATAATTCATAAAATACATAATGAGTTTGACTATACAAAAGCCAAACATTCAAACTAGAAAAACAATTTGATGATCTCATGCAATACAATACAATGCAATACAATTATTGTAATTGACTTTCTTTATTAAAAAATACAAATTAATTCAGTTTTAGTACGTTTTTGCCTATTGTCTGGCATTTGGTTGAGTTTATACTTATTTTTTAAGCAACATTTAAACAAAAGTTAAACACTAGTGATGTAAAAGCGGAAAATTAGGGTAAATTAAGCTCAAACTAACGGTATTTACTTAATGGCATATACATGTAATATGTGAATAAAGTAAAGTATAATTAATTTCTGATATCAAACAAAATACAACTTAACGTAAGTTTACATTAAGTTGAGAGTCAATTGATTTTCGAGCAGACATTGTGATAACCAGCAGACATCACTGATAACATTTAGATAACAAATTATAATATGTTTTAGTTGAAAATAATTTTATTAATTTATTATATGTAAAAACTAAATCAAATTCTAATCTAAAAATCAATAATTAAAAAAAGTATTTAAACAAAATTATTAGATTTATTTCTGAAATATAAACGAGTATGTTTGATGTTTGCAGTTTAATTCAATTATAATATTTGAACTGTATTTGTAGGCACAAAACATATTGTATTCATTTAAGTATAAATATAATGCTAACTACTGTAGTAAGAATATACAAATTCTGTTTGTATTAATATGAAATATATTAAATAAAAATCTTTTTATTGATTGCTTTTGTAAAATAATACATATGAAGAATCTCTGTATATCTGTTTGTATTCACGTATTCCACTGTATATGTTATGCACACATACTGTAGATGTATTAGATGGGAAACGAGTTAACATGGTAAATTTGTAATAATAAATACAATAGTACGCAATTCTTGCAATTGTTCTCACATATCCAATTTTATTGTTGGATTAATTAATAAATAGATATATTTGTCATAAATATAACTTTAAGCAAACGGTTTGAAAATATCAAATAATTCTTCAATTGTTGAGAAAATATTCTGAAATCAAATTAATAATAAATTATTAATAAAATACTAATATCTTTTTTAAAATAAAATATTTATTTATGTTTTATTTCTGAGAATATCTCTAATTTAATATTAATATTAATCATTGTATTTATGAAATAAATTTTATTTATTTTCAAATTACAGATCCATTTACTGAATAGTATAAAATCCATTAAATGATTAAAAGACTTCATATTGTTGTCGATAAAAATCATAAACAAATGAAGAAATGTATTCAATATGTTTTGAAAGCTATTATTAAATTAGATATTTATTAATATTTGCTTTATTTATATCTAATTTGTAGAGCAGAAGCAGTGAATTAATTTCGGAATATATTATTTGTTAAATATTCTAATTAAGAGATTTTTGCATAAATTCATATGAATTCCAACTATTATTGACTTCAGATGTATTATTAAATTGAATGAATTGAATAGAAAATTAGAATATATGTGAATTTAGTTAAAGCACTGTATATTATTATTAAAGTTTAAATTAGTTTCTATTCAGAATTACTTTATTAAAATTTCACTGAATTTAATGATTGATTACCAAAAAAGAGTAAAAGTAAAGCCGACTTCATATGTATTCATAAACTCTATTCAATTATTAACTTTCGGACAATTAGGCGACACTTTTCAAATTGAAAAACTGTTTTAAGATAAAAACGAGATAACAAAATGTAAACTAAGTAATTAGTAGATTTTTGTTGCCATTAAATTGATCCGCGGCTTAATTGAAATATTTTAGTTTTTAATCAAAATTTTCTAAAGAATTACATAAATTAAAAATAAAAATGGTTTGATTGATGAGTTTTAGATTTTGTTTTGTATATACAATAGAAAAGATTATGTTATATTAAAATAGAACTTTTTATTTTACAGTATCTTGCTAATTTTGTATACATTTGAATCTTAATTTTTTAAATTTAAATTAAGACTATTAAGAGAATGTTTTGTACTTTTATTTATATTATTTGTATTAAAATTTAAACAGAGTAAATCTTAGTTTGTTTGTATTGATAGTTACATGCTAAGTTAATTAGTTGTTTAATAAATTTACATTGTCAACAATATTATAATTTACTAAGGCAATAACATTTATAACAAACATAATAATAAATATATTAATTCATAAATATAAAGATAAATATTCTAGCATATAGATTTTTCTATATTGTAGGTTTAATAAATTGAAAATAAGTATAAAATTTTATGCAAACAAAATTTGTGGCAATTTCTAATTTGATTTTAATTTAATTAAATTAAGTTTATATTTGATAATAAAGAAAATTAATCAATATAATAATCTACTCACAGAATATTCCAGCATAGTTTATTTATGCATTTTATTTATATTTATACCTTATCAATGTTTATTTGTTTTGAAAATTTTAAATTAAATTAAACTTATTTATAATTATTTTTATGTATTTTATATTTTAAATAACAAAAATAATTTTTTTAAAGAAAACGGGTTTAGATATAATTTTTCGTGTTTTTAAAATTATTTGACAAATAATATACAATAAAATATATATCAAATGCATGTAGAATATAATGTAATTAAAAAAAATAATTAATTAATTTTTTGATTAACTGAGAGAAAAAATTTTAAAGAATAAATAGTCTACTTACAAAGATAGTCAAGCAACATTTTGCAGGTGAGGGAATAGGGAAGTTAATAAATAATATAAAAAGCTACGCGTTTTGAATGACAATTTTGTCTTAAATCTTAATTTGTTTTTCTTAACTGGGGGAAGGGAGGAAGAGAAAATAATGCAAAATATGGGAGTTTGGTATAGAATTTTTTTTGGTTATCTCTTGTTTATTTCTAAGAAATTTTTAATTAATGATATAATTTTAGCATTAAAAAAGCTATTAATTAAATTTTTAAATATAATGCAAAAATTTATATTCTATGCAAGATTGAATGTTTTGGTTGTGATTTAAATTGGTTTTTACATTACAAAATATAAATGCAATTTAATTAAATTTTATGCAAATTAAATAACTTGGAAAAAATAAATTTGTATTTTATTTGTTTAAAAATTAATTTGTCTAAACGTCTATTTTAATGTTGATATTTATTTAATAATTATATTTTTAAAATAATTTTATAAAATAAAAATATGGGCAAAAATTTTATCTAGTTTATTTGATAATTGACTAGTGCACAACGACTAGCAAATTTGCATGTTAAATTTTTTTATTTAATTGGTTTTGTCATTAACACGATACATATGTGTTTGAGTGCAACCAATTCAGATATTCAACCAATCGATTGCATCAATTTAGACACCAATTAGATAATCAATAAAATAGTCAATACAGATCTGATTGGCATTCCTAACACTCTTTTCGATTTCAATTCGTTCTTCATTTACGCGATATATCGACGTATTGTTAGTTAGACTCAACTTTATTTCAATGCCTTTTATGCCTACAATTCGGCCCAACTTTGACTTTCTATGTTATTATAGCAAACCATAGAGTCCAATGAAAATTAAACCAATACTTCAGTTAGCTTTGGCTCAACTCACTTCTAACAACATCTTTATTGTTAATTAAAGTGGTAGAGTTCCACTCCATCTAATTTTAAAACAGCTATTTCCTTAAAATTAACAAAGAAATTTGAATGTAAGCTAATCACTAAACATCTAATTACGGAACGGCTAATTGCAAAACAGCTAAAATATTTGAAAATATTATTTATTATTAATTCATTAAAACCAGGGATCGAGAAGAAGGGATCAGCCAAAACTTTCCATGATTTTGAAAATTGACATTTATTCCCTAGCATTTGGTCCGCGAAATGGTACCCCTTGATTTTTTGCTGGCCGCCTTCGGATACCGGCAAATTTTCTGAGATGTTTGACCAAAATTAGGATATTTTTTCTAAATTGGTGATAAATCCGGGTTAAATTCAGTTAAATTAGGTAAAATTTTAATATAAATATATGGGTTTTTAAGTGTTTTTGGAAAAATCCCTCCCTTGGATTGGTTTACCTTCTCGATCCCTGATTAGAACTTACTAAAAATACTTATTAAAATAGTAGATAAAATAATGTAGATAATGCATACAAAATATAAGGATATGTTATAATAAACAACAGAAATAATATAAGATATAATTATAAAAATTAAAAATATATTAAACTTTTAAATTTAATAATGCTTTTATTTATTAATTAAATACAGTAATTATTAAACTAATGTAATAAAATACTTTAGAATAAATGTTTAAAATAATCTCATATTTTAATTAATTAGCTGATCAGTTAGAAAGTGTATAAGAAAAAATGACGTCTAATACTTAACGTCTAATGCAATTTTAGCTGTTCCGAGATTAGCTGTTTAGGAATTAGATTAAGTACAATTAGCTAAATTGGAGCTGAACCATTAAAGTATAGCTTAAAACACAAATTATATTCTCCTCTTGTGCTAAGCCTATTGCTTAATCTCTTTTTGCTGAAGAGTTTGTGGCGACAAATGAATAAACACTAAACAAAGTTTACTCAAGCATATACAGCACTGTACAGTACAGTATATCTAATATATTACTGTATTTGTTAGATAAAAAAAATTGTGTTTTTTGTGCCATGGTGTTTTGGTCGGCTAAAAGTAGCCAATGATGAGTCGCTTTGGTTTTGCATTTATGTTAAATTTTTGACACTTGAGTCCAACATTAGATTATAAATTACATCCGAAAAAGAGATAAGAATTTGATTATGTATGACATCATATGAATTATTAAATCATCGGAAAAAATATTAGATATCAAATGCGCAATATTATTCGAACGGAATAAAATTATACTTGTACTTTGTAATATATATACGTTTAATGTAAGAAAGTATTGAAAAAGTCATTTATAGTTCGGCTAAAGTGGAAAAATTGTACTGTTTTTAGGGATAAGTTCACAAATGAAAAATGAGAGAAATTTTTTTGTCATCAAAATCGCGATAATTTTCTGTGTTTTCAATGATAGAGTGGCTGACAAATAGTTCGTCGACTGATTGCCGATTATTACGTTTACGTCTGAATACGGATATCATTCTTCATATATTCGCTCAGATATTCGTTTTTTCTTTATATTCCAAAAGACTATTCGCGGAATCACTCAATGGATCACTTCATCCATAGATATTCACATCTCAAGCGAATGATATTCTTTGCAAACTATCTTCGAAACAAATTGTAAAACTTTGTATAGGTTTTAGTCTTTTTTTTATATCGATAGTCTAATAAATCATAATTTGGTGCAAAAGCTTTTATTACAGCGAAAAAAACAAAACAAAAAACAATTTGCCGCTAATTTACGATATCTGAAATTCCAATTATCTTTTGAAAAGAATATCAAATTTATAATGAAAACCAAAAATAACTTTCACTTAATTAATGTTTTATCTATAAGAATTCATATCAATCATAATAAGTATTTGTATTTTTCTTATATCAGGCTTTGCAGTATTGGCATTGAGCGCAAATAAAGCGAATTTTTATTTTTTAAATCTCTAACAAAGCTATTCAAAAAATATTTTATAGAAAATAAAGTCCGGATTATTTTCTTTCAATATATTACTGTTTAGAATAATAAATTTCAAAATTGATTTTTCTTTAGTTTTTATTATAAAATTTTTGCAAAGATTTAAATTGACTTGTTACTTTAATAATACAGTCAAGGTTTAGGCTAATGAAGTTTACTAAGGCAATTTTAAATTTAGTTTCTTGATGAATTTATTATAATTTTGCAATTTTGAATTTGATTTAATTTATTAATGATCTGGATACTAAACATTATTCAGACTATTGAACATTAAACTATTATATACTTTACAAACTATTATAAATTTATCTTTCTTTAAAAATGCTGTTATTTAAATATACAAGCTAATATTTTAAATCCGAAAAATAGTTTTGTTTATAACAAATACTAATTCTTAAAAAATTAAAATTTTAAAAATCTACTTGAATCAATTTGTAATATGATAACAAAATTTACTATTAATATTTTACAATTTACTAGCAAATAAAATTTTAATTAGCAGTGTTGATATAATATTGAAAATAAACAAATAAATGTTTTTAATTACTAAAATATTGTTGTTTATATAAAGCATAATTTTAAAAGTAAAATTTATAATTAAAGTTAACATTTAAAACTAATAAAATATTTTAAAATCGCTAAAAACTTTGCCTTTTTACTTTTAAAATTATGCGTGCTAAATTAGTAAGGTATTTGAATTATCCACTAACACTTATTTGTTTTTTATATTATAATTAATGTAATGAATAATTAATAAAAAGAATTATTTTATCAGTAGATATTAAAATATAAATACTGGTAAATTTTGAAAAGTAGTTATCTTGATTAAGAGTACTGTTATGAATTATTTTAAAATTAGAATAATGTACCAGTCAATTTACTAACATATTAAATTACTCAAGAGTGTTCGGTTGGCCCAAACCGCAACTATACTTAAAATATTATTAAAAAAAATAATGACAGTAAAATTTCTTTATCAATTAAATATTAATTCTGATAATTTTTACGGCCAATATGTTTTTAAGATTTTAATTTATTTAATAATTTAAAAAAGAATTATGTTCTTTTATAGGCATTAATTATACTATTTTTTCATAATTTATAATTTTTTTTATATTAAAAGAAATTAGGTTTAAAAATTAATATTTAAATTGTTCCAGTATTTAACATTTTATTTATAAAAATAATTAATTAACTCTTTTAGACAACACCTAGACAATTTTATCAGTTTTATCGGACTTTATTAAAATGCTTTTTATGATGTTTATTCATTTATTAGTTCAAATATTTAAACATAAATTATTTTTATAAATTAAATTTTAAAATTTATATTTTAATTGAATAACTCAAAGTTTTGCTAAATTTTATAATTAAATCTTTATCAAATAAAAAAGGATTAAAATATAAAGCTTATTTATTGCATTTGACATTTTAAATTAATGAATCTCTCATTAAAAATTATTTTTATGTAGTTATTTTTTAAAAATTATAATAAAGTGTTTCTCAAATTAAAAAATCATTAAAAACAAAGTTTTTGCTCTACATATATAGCCAGAGATGGGCACATTTCATAGTTCAAAAGAGTTAATTAACGTTTTATACTATATACTAAGCATACAAAAACAATATATCTGCAATGTCTACCGGTGGCCACCAGTGGCCATTGCAGATATATTGTTTTTGTATGCTTAGCAAATGGTATAAAATGTTAATTAACTATTTTGAACTATGAGATTGAATCATCTCTGTATATAGCATATGAATAAATGAATGACTAAAATAATGTTAAAGTTTAATCAATTGTTTTTTGATAGACTTGTCTTTTGATTTTAATGCAAAACTATTTGTATTTTATTAAAATAAATATAACTCTAAAATGATTTAAATAAAATAAAAATTTAATAATTGAATAAAACAAACGACAGCTGAATCTCAAATAAAATTTGAATATAATTTCAATTCAAATGCGACTTTTGATAAAAAGAAAATAGAAAATCGATATTTAAGTCTAATGTTGAATAATTAGAATTGATTTATTCGCTTCATTTGCCTGACGTCTAGAATAGCAAAAATTGGTGTTAAATATGTTTAGTGAAGCTATAAATCGTCAAAAGTTTTGCAATAATATGCGTTCGAGACTTCAATACATGTTCTGATCGTTACATCATTTTCAGATCATTTTCACATCTATTAACCGGTATAGATCGAATTGGGCGAAATGCATTTTCAGCGAATCCTTTATAATCGGATTAAAAAGTACTTATAAAAGATATGCAAACTTAGCGAATATGACAAAAACATATGCATTTGAGCGAAAATTTTTAAATAATATCATTGGTATTCAAAAACAAAATTTATGGTAAAATTAATCTAAAAATAGCTTTCAAATTACAAATTGTTTAAGGTTGACACAATTCTTGTATTTAAATTAATATATTTGATTTAATTCAGTTACGTAATGGTCACATAATTATTCGGCCAAACAATAAATATAAAAGATTAAACAAAAAAAATTATGAAACTTAGAGATACTTATAATAACACT